>VYZX01030116.1:8908-19951 GCA_013401335.1 Brachypteracias leptosomus
AATGTTTATAAATATATAAAGGGGGAGTGTCACGAAGATGGAGCCAGGCTCTTCTCGGTGACAAACAATGATAAGACAAGGGGTAACGGATACAAACTGGAACACAGGAGGTTCCACTTAAATATGAGAAGAAACTTCTTCTCAGTGAGGGTAACAGGACACTGGAACAGGCTGCCCAGGGAGGTTGTGGAGTCTCCTTCTCTGGAGACATTCAAAACCTGCCTGGACGCCTTCCTGTGTAACCTCATCTAGGTGTTCCTGCTCTGGCAGGGGGATTGGACTAGATGATCTTTTGAGGTCCCTTCCAATCCCTGACATTCTGTGATTCTGTGATTCTGTGAAGTGTGTGTAGTTTGAAACTGAGAAGGGTGAGGGATGGTGAAGTGAATAAGGCGAAAAGGTAGGTGTGAGTCTTCCTCTGGTCAAGGACTGACTTGACTGTTTCCATGGCAGCAGAGCTCAATGCTCTCCTTAGGCAGCTGCTGATTACACTTTGAATTTTATTTGCATTCATGATTAAGGAGGAGTGTAAAAGAACTGAGGTAAAGAATTAAAAAAGAAATAAGAGGATAAAAGACCTTTCAATAAGAAAGCTTTAATTAAAAAAGTAAAAGGATGGGGTGGGAAAGGAGCAGAGATGGAAAATGATGGTAAAATTTCAGAAATTTTTATTTAATGGGTGAATTACTGTTTCCAGAGATATTGGAAGGATTGCTAGCATCACCATGAACTTCTTATACTTCATAGCCTTATACCATGTAACAAGTAGAGTTCTTCATTATAGGGAGGGTCACTCTGCTCCAATATAAAAAACTCAGTCTAAAACTGTATTTAAGTGAAGGGTTTACATTATGCTAAAACATATTGAGCTCGTCAGACCTGACTCTACTTTTCATAAGGCTACTCTCATAATGCATTTTACCCTGGCTTTTTAGTCCTGCTTTATTTTGTCCTGCATTGTTTTTTTATCAATCATTAAAATTCCATGTAACAAATACAGGTCAAGTATATACTACATGTTTATGTGTGTGTATAATACATATGCATTTATTATACCCATGTAAAGAGGGAGAGGATACCACTGAAATTCAGAAGCTATGGCAGTTTACAAAAGTCTTTTCAACCCTTTGTTGATGCACAACTCAGACAAATTTCTGATGTCACTGGAAAAAAGAAGCAGAATTTGCCATTTCAGGTATACTTCATAGTAGGTGATTGTGAACTTTTTTACATTCCTTAAAATAAAACTTTATAAGAGTCTGACAGTAAGCAAACAATCCCTTGCTTTCAAGAAAAGGGAGGTTGAAGACAGAAATAGGATTTACAGTGGAAGAGAGTTTAGCCACTGCCTTCAGTAGAACTAAATTTTCTCTATGGGTCTTTATCTTCTTCCATGTGCTGCATCCCAGTCATGAAAAACTGTATTTTTCGTTACAGTTGATATGTTTGTATGATACCATTAAAAACACCAAATTAAACAATTTAAAAATGTTTCAATTGTATATAATAATACAGCTAGTTAACACATTTATTATTACTGAGCTGCTGTGGGATCTGTCATGTCAGAAACCTGACTCTAAACAGCTTTGCTGTCCGATTTCTGTTTCTATCTGCTTCTGTTATCAAGCCTCTCTCTAACCAAATATTTTGCAGATTGCAGTTATTGTCATGGCTATGTATGCCATGGAACGAACCAAAATGACTCCTTTTCTCATTCTGAATCAAAAACACATGGAGAATCAAGTGGTCAGGCAACAAGGTGGCCTAAAGTATTCACACAAAAGAAGGAAAACTGAGGCCTTTGTGCCCATATTTTGCCCCAAGTTGAGATGAATTTAACTGTGGATAACTATTTGCTTTTTTTCCGTATCTGAGAATCACTGTCTGTTAAAAGGAGGGACTGGTTTGAGATAGCAAGTTTCATCTGGGTAAAGAGAGTTGTGGCTGTTTAGGTGATCATGGTTAACAGATATTCATTGTCTCTGGTACACTGCAGCAAATTCTTAAGCTTATTTGCCAGCTGGCAGAAATATTATTTGGAATGATGGATGACAAAGCAGACATAGACTAACAGAAATGAACATATGTAAGTACCTAACCTCTAGGTAAATATATACAAAATTATTTCTGCAGAGTTTTTAGAAACTTTGAAATTGCTATCATGTTTCAAAATTAAAAGTGAGGCATTTTGATACTAGCTGTTATAATGAAAGGTATACAAATATGAAAACTAGGTTCCTGATATTAAATCTTCATACCTGAAAAGGTGTACATATAAGGACTGAACAAAGCAAAACAAAATATATAGCTTTCATTTGGGAGATATTTGTGTGTTTCAACAGACAGCTCTAAGGTAAAGTGGTTCACTTTTAGAAGTACTTTTGTTTGAATCAGCCTCTGTCTTCAACAACAAACTACCTGAGCTTTTCAGTTAAGGTAACTTGATTTAGGTAGACATCCCACCTGTTGAATGCCTCTTCCTCCTCCAGTAGTATCTGGAGTTTTGATCCTTCAAGATTTAATATTTTTTTATTGAACCACTAGCCTGTCTATTATGTCAAAAGGTGATTCAAACTTTTAAAGGGTTCTCAGCAGGGAATACTGAAGAAAATAGGTATTGAGAAGATGAGTGAGAAAAAACCACAGAGAGTATAATTTGTCACTGCTGAAACTCATTACTGATGTGGAAGAAATCTGTGGAGAGCTGAGAATTTCTACTAGAAAATGTCAGAACCATTTCTAAGTGAGATTTGTAACAATACATGTGATGAAAATGAATGTTTACTGCTACTGTGCTGTGGTAAATCTGATGCTACAAGGAAACAGGCTACAATATACCCAGAGCTGTGACCATTGTCTCCCCAGTCTGATACCTTCAGGTGTAAGATGTTCACAGAATCACAGAATAATAAGGGTTGGAGGGGACCTCTGGAGATCATCTAGTCCAGCCCCCCTGCCAAAGAGGTCCGCCTAGGACAGGTTACACAGGAATGTGTCCAGGTGGATTTTAAAAGTCTCCAGAGAAGGAGACTCCACAACCTCTCTGGGCAGCTTGTTTCAGTGCTCTGTCACCCTCAAAGTAAATAAGTTTTTCCTCATGTTGAGGTTGAACTTCCTGTGTTCAAGTTTGTGCCTGTTGCCCCTTGTCCTATCACCGGCCACCACTGAAAGAGACTGGCCTCATCTTTCTGACACCCACCCTTCAGATATTTATAAACATTGGTCAGATCTCCCCTCAGCCTTCTCTTCTCCAGGCTAAACAGCTTCAGGTCTCTCAGCCTTTCCTTTTAAGGGAGATGTTCCAGTCCCTTAATCATCCTTGTAGCCCTCCATTGGACTCTCTCCAGTATTTCCCTATCCCTCTTGAACTAGGGAGCCCAGAACTGGACACTGTACTCCAGATGTGGCCTTACCAGGGAAGAATAGAGGGGGAGGAGAACCCCCCTTGACCAGCTGGTCGCACTCTTTTTAATGCAGCCCAGAATTCCATTGGCCTCCTTGGCCACAAGGGCAGATTGCTGCCTCATGGTTAACAACAGATGTTCATCTTGCATGGATGCAAGGGCCATAGTCCCTCAGGAATGTCTGATCTGCTGTGGAGCACCTTCTCGTTCTCCTGCTCCAACCTTCATCTTCTCTGCTATTTTCATCACCCCCTTCTCATGTTACCTCCTCCTCTTTCTGATGTTTCCTGTCCTTTCTTAATGACATTTTCCCAGAGGTGCCACCATCTTGGCTATGGGGCTCAGCTGTGCCCTGCAGTGAGTCGGTTGGAGCTGGCTGGAACCGGCTGCGTCCAGCCCCGGGAAGTGCCAGCCTCTCCTCACAGAGGCCGCCCTGCAGCTGACTGCTGCCAGCACCATGTGACATGCTCCTGTAAGCAAATGTGATTTTATTTGTTGTTGATGTTTGGGGTTTTTTTAAGGAGTGTGCTAAGAATATTAAAGCAGTGAGGTTACTGGAATACTTGCTGTTTTGAAGTAGAAAATAATTTGACAAAAGATGGGAGAGGCGACTACCTATGTGTACCCACACACAGCCCTAGAAATGCAAGATGCAGTATTGGTGTTGCTGGTGGAGATAGCATGCTCTTGGAGAATTGTAACAGGCCACCCTGAAAATACGGTGGTTTGCACTTATAATGATGATATTAGTTCTGCCTCATGTTCATCAGAAGATACTGCCAAACAAGCAAGTGTCCAGGACTGTACTGTCTGCATTATAGTTGCTACATTAAGTAATGGGACTAGGTATGTATTTTTATATACAGTTCTTCTCCACTGTGCCACAAAGTCATGGAAAGTGATAGATACTGGCAATATAACTTTCATCAATGCAAAAAACCCACTAAAATTCATGAGGAGGAGTTAGTTTTCAGATGTTAAAAAGCCAACAAATGCCTTTCTGGTGCTATCTTTTTAGTTTACTGTCATTTTTCAATTTAGGAAATATACTGGGAAACTTTCACATCAATAAAACAAGTTTGATTCAGCTGTACAAATTTCTGAAGAGTATGAAATAGTCTCCTGAACATAATCTCAGTTTTTCTCTGTATCTCCTTCATAAATCAAAGCTGTATAGGAAAATGACCCTAGATTGGTAACATCCATGAAGTATTTTGATTGTAGAAAACAACTTTCACATACTAAACTAATGTGACTGCCAGTTAAGCTGAAGAATAAGCACAGATTGCCTTAAAAAAAAAGGCATTTAAACAAAATGTTTCCCATTGCTGATTAAGGAATTTCTTAGGTGTATTAATTTCTGAAGCGAACATGGAGGTTCTCTATGATTTAAATGAACTGAAATTGATGTGGTCTGAATGATTTGAGATGCACATTTGCATGCATGAATGTGATAAAAATAACCAAATAAAGCACATAAATGCTTGAGTAAGGCATGTTGTAATTGTAATGCCTACCTTTAGCACTTGCAAAATGATTGCAATATACATGAACGGAAAGACATATTTTTAAATTTGTGGCCAAGATGGACTGCAGTCAAATTTGAGCTAGCTAAAGCATTTGGAAAAAGTTCAGGTCGTTGGCAAGCCATAAGCTGGCTGTTAACGAATGCAGGATATACTGCCATCTTCCTTTGTGTGTGTGGATGTTTCTTTCTGTACTTTTCATTTTAGTGAATTTTTTTGATAATATCTATGTTTATTTGGTTATATTTCTCCCAACTCCCCTCCCCCATGCACAAATTCTGTTTTTAAAAGAAAAATATTTTTCTGGAAAGCAGCCTATTACATATTTCACATCATGGTGGGTGTGGTGTGCTGTTTGAAAACTGCATTCTGATGAGTGTTAGAGCGTTAGTACCTGTTGGCTTGGCAACAGTTTTCTTAATTTAATTTCTTCCATCCTAGACGTTATGAGAATATATAGTCTAGATGCCCGTACTACTAAGAAATCACTTATTCTGAAAAGGGAACATTTCTCATGTGCTGTAAATATGGGACATTTTGACAAATCATTGCATCTGATGAACAAGGTTCTCTCTGACATCTGTGAGTCATTGGTGAGCCGCAGTCCTAGAGGTCTCTGGTTCCAACATTTTTTTTTTATTCTTTTGTTTTCCCCTCCCCTTTAACTGGCAAATGCAATATAGTAGGGAACTAATGTCTCTATCAGAGCAGCTTGCACTTAAATTATAATGGATTGATTGGCCTGCACTCAGTCCAACAACCACTCTCACAAGTTGCTATTTTTGTGGGTTTTGCCCAGATGAGCCAGTAGAGCATTTGCAATACACATTTACATGATTTTTTTAACTTGGTTTCTTTGTACCCCCCTTTTTTTAAAGAAGCTAAAAATCAGTGCAGCTTTANCTGCAGTGAGTCGGTTGGAGCTGGCTGGAACCGGCTGCGTCCAGCCCCGGGAAGTGCCAGCCTCTCCTCACAGAGGCCGCCCTGCAGCTCGTCCAGCCCCGGGAAGTGCCAGCCTCTCCTCACAGAGGCCGCCCTGCAGCTGACTGCTGCCAGCACCATGTGACATGCTCCTGTAAGCAAATGTGATTTTATTTGTTGTTGATGTTT
Organism: Brachypteracias leptosomus; assembly: GCA_013401335.1. NCBI lineage: Eukaryota > Metazoa > Chordata > Aves > Coraciiformes > Brachypteraciidae > Brachypteracias > Brachypteracias leptosomus. The sequence goes on from VYZX01030116.1 coordinate 14,949, forward strand.
GGGGTTTTTTTAAGGAGTGTGCTAAGAATATTAAAGCAGTGAGGTTACTGGAATACTTGCTGTTTTGAAGTAGAAAATAATTTGACAAAAGATGGGAGAGGCGACTACCTATGTGTACCCACACACAGCCCTAGAAATGCAAGATGCAGTATTGGTGTTGCTGGTGGAGATAGCATGCTCTTGGAGAATTGTAACAGGCCACCCTGAAAATACGGTGGTTTGCACTTATAATGATGATATTAGTTCTGCCTCATGTTCATCAGAAGATACTGCCAAACAAGCAAGTGTCCAGGACTGTACTGTCTGCATTATAGTTGCTACATTAAGTAATGGGACTAGGTATGTATTTTTATATACAGTTCTTCTCCACTGTGCCACAAAGTCATGGAAAGTGATAGATACTGGCAATATAACTTTCATCAATGCAAAAAACCCACTAAAATTCATGAGGAGGAGTTAGTTTTCAGATGTTAAAAAGCCAACAAATGCCTTTCTGGTGCTATCTTTTTAGTTTACTGTCATTTTTCAATTTAGGAAATATACTGGGAAACTTTCACATCAATAAAACAAGTTTGATTCAGCTGTACAAATTTCTGAAGAGTATGAAATAGTCTCCTGAACATAATCTCAGTTTTTCTCTGTATCTCCTTCATAAATCAAAGCTGTATAGGAAAATGACCCTAGATTGGTAACATCCATGAAGTATTTTGATTGTAGAAAACAACTTTCACATACTAAACTAATGTGACTGCCAGTTAAGCTGAAGAATAAGCACAGATTGCCTTAAAAAAAAAGGCATTTAAACAAAATGTTTCCCATTGCTGATTAAGGAATTTCTTAGGTGTATTAATTTCTGAAGCGAACATGGAGGTTCTCTATGATTTAAATGAACTGAAATTGATGTGGTCTGAATGATTTGAGATGCACATTTGCATGCATGAATGTGATAAAAATAACCAAATAAAGCACATAAATGCTTGAGTAAGGCATGTTGTAATTGTAATGCCTACCTTTAGCACTTGCAAAATGATTGCAATATACATGAACGGAAAGACATATTTTTAAATTTGTGGCCAAGATGGACTGCAGTCAAATTTGAGCTAGCTAAAGCATTTGGAAAAAGTTCAGGTCGTTGGCAAGCCATAAGCTGGCTGTTAACGAATGCAGGATATACTGCCATCTTCCTTTGTGTGTGTGGATGTTTCTTTCTGTACTTTTCATTTTAGTGAATTTTTTTGATAATATCTATGTTTATTTGGTTATATTTCTCCCAACTCCCCTCCCCCATGCACAAATTCTGTTTTTAAAAGAAAAATATTTTTCTGGAAAGCAGCCTATTACATATTTCACATCATGGTGGGTGTGGTGTGCTGTTTGAAAACTGCATTCTGATGAGTGTTAGAGCGTTAGTACCTGTTGGCTTGGCAACAGTTTTCTTAATTTAATTTCTTCCATCCTAGACGTTATGAGAATATATAGTCTAGATGCCCGTACTACTAAGAAATCACTTATTCTGAAAAGGGAACATTTCTCATGTGCTGTAAATATGGGACATTTTGACAAATCATTGCATCTGATGAACAAGGTTCTCTCTGACATCTGTGAGTCATTGGTGAGCCGCAGTCCTAGAGGTCTCTGGTTCCAACATTTTTTTTTTATTCTTTTGTTTTCCCCTCCCCTTTAACTGGCAAATGCAATATAGTAGGGAACTAATGTCTCTATCAGAGCAGCTTGCACTTAAATTATAATGGATTGATTGGCCTGCACTCAGTCCAACAACCACTCTCACAAGTTGCTATTTTTGTGGGTTTTGCCCAGATGAGCCAGTAGAGCATTTGCAATACACATTTACATGATTTTTTTAACTTGGTTTCTTTGTACCCCCCTTTTTTTAAAGAAGCTAAAAATCAGTGCAGCTTTACGAGTTCTTTTTGAAGGGATGCAATATCTCTGCTGCTTGCTTTCTGTATGATAGTGGTACCATAGTGCTTGTGGTCAAACATCAGTCACTGTTTCCCACAGAGAAGCTTTTGCTCCTGAAGTTGGACTTGGCACATTATGGCAAATCACCCCAGAGCCAGCAAGCTAGCCAGAGTAGTTACCGTCTCCGTTTGCTCTGCAGGGGGCTGTTATCCAGTGAGATCACCTTTGCACATCATTTCTCCGTAGCACCAAAAATAATTTATAACTAGAAGACATATTTCTATGTTCTCTTCTGGCAAAAAACACCGCAGTATCTTCTGTATGTGGTTTGGGTTTGGGTTTGTTTTTTGACAGCTTCTTAGCACTTTCCAGCTGATGACTCACACAGTTCCCCATTTCCAGGCGATTTAGTCAATGTGATGGCTCTCAGGTAGCTGCTGATGTGGGCTGTCATTGTGATCTGACATTTCCTTGGTGGAGCTAACAGGAAGTCTGCTTCTGTAAATGCCATGAAATCTGGGGCCCCCTGCTTGCTTTTCTAATAAATCTGAGAATATTGATTGCTCCAAAACCTCTCTACAAATGACAAAGGGAGTGGAGAAAAATAAACATTTTCTTCCATGCTCCACTTTTTTCTTATCTATGTTTCTCTCAACCTGCTGAAGTTGTTTAGATACATGGGCCTCTAAAAACATTCTCTTTACAAGTCCTTGAGAGAGGTGCTATGAAACGGTGCGAGAGTACCTTACAATTGTGTTTAAGGAACTTATTAAAAAAAACCCCAAACAAACAGTGATTTGCTGCTTCTTTTTGTAAGCTTTTTTAGTAAATACAGGGACATGCCTGAGCCACCAAGAAACATAAATATCCCTCATGCCAGGGTTAATTTTGGCAGCAGCAAAGAAAGATGCCATCCTGAGGTTCAATGTCCAGGCTTGCAATTGATGAAAGAAGGATGACAAAGAAGAAAGGGGACAAGAAAGTTTTAATTAAATGTGGTGTTTTAAGGATGATCTGATAGCTTAGATCCTATACAATGACTCAGCAACCTGAAATGGCCTGTGTGGTAAGTAAGGAGGAAAGCATCCTTCATGTTCTTTTCCTCTGCTTTCTGAGGGGTAACCAAGAGTGATGAAGCCTCTTGGTTAGGATTAGAAGTAGTGTTGCCTCCAGCAATCTAATATCCCAATTGTACATCCCAGTTGATACAGAGCAGTACTATCAGGTAGGTTTGGTAGTTCTTTTGTCTTTCTAGTAAGTGTTATGGGATATGGCAGCCTTCCTATAGGAAAAATGGTACCAAAGAAAAAGAGGGCAAATTAAATGCATAGTAAATTTTTTTTTAACAATTCCGTAACAGCATGGAATTCCATTTGCTTATACTAGCTTTAAATTTGACCCAGTTTTTCCACTCAGAACAAGTTAATTATTGCTAATGGAAATTACACTGACACTTTTTTCTATTATATGTAAAAAAGGAGCTGTTGTGTATGCTCCAGCAAAACTTATTTGGAAATATTTATGCAGGTCCACCATGTATTTTTTTTGCCCCAAAGTAACCAGATAGGTTAACATGGTGACAGGTTGTGGAGTATTTGCCTTCCTATTTTTATTTTCAGTGATTTTTGGATCAGCATCTTGAACTTTTGGGTTCCCCTTATTCCAGCTAATTGCCATGAACATTATTTCTAGCTTATTGTGGGACAACTCTGGTTGAGTCTTTCCTGTTGCAGCATTTTCAGTCTATAAAAATAATTAATTACCAATGTTTTTAAACTTTCCCTTTCACCTGCACTCTCACTAGACAAGTTTTGAAGGTTGTTCCTTGCCATTTTTGTGTTTTAATATTTTTGATAGCAAAGCTTTTGGATGTATTGATTTTGTTCAGATGCAAAGCAATAGAGATTACTGAAATCTCAGAGAATGTGAGTGAGGTAAATTGTCTCCCGTGTAACTCTTAAGTTCGATATCTGTTATATCTGTCTCATGAAGAAAGCTGTGTGTTCCTTTGTGGTCCCTTCTTAAAAGCACCTGACTCATAAACTAGTACAGCCAAGAAATTTCAGTTTGGGAAAGAATAAAAGCAAAGCAGAGTTAGAGGAAGTACGGGATAGATTCCTGTAAGTGCCTAAAATGAGGCTGTTCATATTTATATTTTTGGGTTTAGTGTGGTGAGAAGTACCCCTGGTTTCTGTAGGAGAAAATTTGGGATGGGAGTGAAAGGTTTGAGGGGTTAGATTTTAAGGTACAATCCTTGAAACATCATTTGGTTTTAGGTATGTTTGGGGTTTTTTATGTTCAGATGTTTTATCTTGTATGCATTTCCTGTTTGCCTGGCACATTTTCAGTTGCATTGGGTTTTGGAGGGTGGATTGGTTTGGGTTTGGACTTTTTTATTTTTAAAATTATTTTTATATTTTTAAAATTTGAATAACACAAAGAGGTGACCCCTCTAAGTCAATTTCTCAGAAGTATTACTCTGGCAATCTGAAAAATGGTAAAATATTGGTTAAACATTGAATCTTGTTGTGTACTTATTTTGATTTTATAATGTCATCTACTTGAAATTAAATAATACACAGTTGTCTTTTAAAATCTATGTAAAGTATCATCACAGGATTCTTTCTGTTGCTGGATTTGAAGATTCTGTATCAAGGGGTTTTGTGCATGGATTTCAGAGGGACATCTCATTTATATTTAAAAAGAAGATTAGAAGTCCTTGGCATAGAGGGTGCCTTATTTGGTCTAGGATAGAGTGCAAATTTTTTATTTGTCAAATACTCTGTGACCATTTGCAGTAAAGGGGTAAGTTACCTAACTCTTCTCACATGTCACAACAGAGTAAGATTAAATGCATGAATTACGATGGTAGTGACGTGCATTTACCCTGTCTCACCTGAGTGCCATATCATTTCTCCTTCAGAGGAACAAGGCAATTGTAATTCCTTTCCTTTAAGATACTTGCTGGATATACGTTCCATGTACGTTCTCAGCAGTCTACTATAGACAGCTTGGATGATGTGAGATTTCATGCGTGTGCAATTAGACTACTTGGTTTGCCTTCTGAAGAGATTAAAAGA
>VYZX01030117.1:0-33304 GCA_013401335.1 Brachypteracias leptosomus
AAACACACACACACACACAGAAATGAGGCTGCAAACACTCACACACACACACAATTTTCACTTGCTTTGGGATTGGTACCAGATTTTGCTATTTCAGATTTTTTCCAGCCTTTATTTTGACCAGAGAATCATCAGACATTTGAGTGCTATAGAGAAAATGGCTAATTCATTTGCATGTGATCATTACTGGATGAATAGTTCATTTAACTTAATTTTCAAGGTAATGGTCATTAGTGAATAGACTTAAATTTCTCCTATTTTGCTATTTTGTAACTGCATGTAAAAACTTCAGTCTTGGAATAGTGTTTTCCTTCTTGGACTATCTGATGTTTAAGTGACTTTTTTATCACATGATTCACTTTTCAGATAGGATCCTAAGCAAAGAATTTGTTTAATGGATATTTTTATATGTAGATGAGAATTGTGCTGTTGTGATGTGTATATTAAAAACCTCATTTGTATAAAAGCTTTTCTTAGTAGAGAGATACAGAAAAATGCTTTAGCTGAAGGGCCATTTGAATTTTTTTGCAGTTTTAACCAATACAATTTCCAGCATTCGTCCTTTTGCTTCTATGACTTGGGACAATTAGAGTTAGAGATGGAAGTTTTAAGTTGATACCCTTCTATTGAAGATTGCACATATAAAATAAGAAGAAAGCAAGCAGATTCTTTACCGTAACTGAGGCACACTCATTACATGCTCATGATTATCATTTTGGTTCTGTTGTCCTTCAAAGGAAATATTAAATACAATTGAAAATTTAGACTTCACATTGACATATGTTGTCCAAGCTTGCAGAGAAAGGGAAATGTAATGTAGCCTGATATGACAAAGCTTTGTACGATTTGGTTCCTCTTAATTGTACTGTATTGTATTTAGAGCACAGATCATTTTTTTTTGTTGACGTGAACATTCACTGGTGCATTAGAATGAACGATTACTTGTTTCTGCCTCTTGTCATTTATATCACATAGTATTTTATTTCCAGACTTGTTCTCTGAAAGTCTGACATGTGGCTTATGGCAATATATGACTTAATGTGATCAGCAGCATTGTTGCCAGTTCTCCTTTTTTGTAAGTTTATTTCATATTATTCCAGTAACTTTTTGATTTATGTTTTCATTTTACAGTGATGTTTTCTGTGGCTTTTTGCTCTGTACTAATCTTACTAAAGTTCCACGAGTTGGTCAAGTTCAAGGAGAAATTATCCCGAATTCTTTTTATCATCAAGGAAGAATAGTGGACTGCAGGTAAAAGACAATGATGTGTTCCAACATGATTTTGCTTTGTCAAACCTAATTCAATTAAGATAAACATAAATGTAAATCGTATGATTTTTAGGTAATTAATATCTTACAGCAAAGCCATTATTCTGAGTCGTATTTCTTTTGATTTTGGGGAGTGGGGGAAAGTCTGTAATTGCCAAAGACCAATATATTAAACAAAATGTTTTTGAGTATTATATCCTCAGAGATATAGCTGTAGGGAAGGGAAGGCTGAGAGGGAGGAAACTGAAGAGTTGTTAAGCTATAGTTCGATTCAAGTCAGGTAAATGGGGTTTAGTCTGTTTCGCACAATACTGGATTTATATTTTCAAGACATTGGCAACACTGCTGTCATGCTAAGAATACTCTCTGACATAGTTAGGTCCTGAGTGAACAATGATTCTTAACTCTTCTATTACTCTACTAGTATTTTTATTTAAATGCCATGACATGGGAAGTTATTTTTTTAACGTTTTTTTCTAGCAATAGTATTTCACAGCATTCAAAAAAAAAAAAGCACGGCCCATCAAACGCTGTTTAAAAACTCCCAAGGCCTAAGATGCTCTTTTTGAGTATTTAAGTTGTTATCTAGGCTTCTTTTTAGTCTGAACACTCAGACAGTGCTGTGGACAGACAAAGTTTACAATTTTGTTCAATCTGTTTGTATGCTTGAACAAGAGAAAGGTATGAGGCTTTTAGTATCTACACAAGCATGTTTATTATGACCAGAGTCTTCTGAAAATATTACTAATAGTATCTTAAAACTTATTTCTCCTAGTGGTGCTCATGTCCTTTTAGATGATGATACAGATTTAGGTTATGTGGAGGATGGAGCTCCATGTGGACCTCAGATGATGTGTCTGGACAAAAAGTGCCTACCAATTCAGTCCTTGAACATAAGCAGCTGTCCCATTGGTTCTAATGGAAAAGTCTGTTCCGGTCATGGGGTGAGTCTGTACTGGGGAGTTAGTAACAGAACTTCTCCAGCTATCTCTTCTCTATCTGATCTTCATATACCCAATGGAGTTCTCTACCCAAAAGTGTTCTTAAGACCTGTTGATCTGAAAACACAAATGTTAGAATCAGGGGATGACTGGCATTCTGTGAAGCATACATAAAATTTTAGAAAACAAACTTGTCAAATTAGTTCTGCAATTACATCCGAAATGTTGTTTTCATTACTAGCAAGAAGGAGCTTTGACATCAGTTATTGTAAAGACTTCTGTCATATTTCAGCTTGCCATCTTGAGTTTGGTTGTGTTCATGGAGTTGTTACCTCATGACTTCAATAAGTACAATTCTAAACCTTTGGTCCTCAACAGCAATGATGTGTTCTTCTTGAACAGATGCAAAGTGTAGCATGTTACATTCATTACATGTTACATTCTGTTACTCTGCCTGTAAGTCCATTTGTCTAAGACATGAGGTGTGTTTTGCTGAATAGATTGACTGTTCCGTGTCTTAACTGATACTGATAAAGCACTGATAAAACCTTTCCACTGTGGGATTCAGTGGACAGATATTTGCTTAAGTGGCTAGACTTTATACAAGAAGTTGGGTTCTTTTCTTCTTGTTATGTGTAATTGAAGATTAATTTGAGTGCTTCAAAGAGGAGGATTAGGTTCAAAATCAAGAAGAAAAGTTTTAAAATTGGAAAGTAAAGGGTCTAGGATATCTAGAAATCATCTTGGCACTTCCGGAGAGTGGAATGTGTGGTAAGAGAACTGTTACCTTTTTTGTTTGTTTGTTTTGTGTTGGGTAATTCCAATTTCATAGTTTTAAAAGAACCCTTTGTTGATCAAACCTGCCATAAGATGTATTTGTCTTCAGCTTTCTAGATCAGATTCTTCAATGAATACTTTCAAGAAGCAGAGTGAGATAAAAGTTAAATTTAAAAAAAAATCACACGTACTACTTTTAATCATTAGTGTGTGGATTATTTTCTGGGTTTCTTTGACGTTATATTCCAGTCTCTGAAAGACATTATTAGATGATGCCTAATGACTGGCTTCCGTTCTAGTCCCATAATCAATTCTTTGTTTGGTGCCTATTTCTCATGCCATGCTTTTTCCTTAGTAACCTCTTCTAGCAATACATTCCATGTGTTCCATTCTTTTTCATATAGAAAGTTTATAGCTATTAACTCTCACAATTCATTTGATATTTTAGGTTTTGTTAGTTGGATAGGTTTTCCTGTATCTGATGAATGTACTGCAAATTTTAGTGAGTCCTAGGTCCTATTTTAGAGGTCATTCAACTACATGTAGACTTAGGAAGAACTATTTCCTCTTTCTCTAGAAGATAAGCAAGCACTCCTCATTGCTGCTAAGAAAAAAAAAAAGACAAAACACATTAAAATCTTACTGTTGTTTCTACATGGGAGCAAGCTGTAAATGAGAGGTGGTAAAGTCAGACCATGTCTTGAACCTTTTAAACACAAATGTTTGTATTCCTTGGGGACAGGTTCAAAGTCTAGGTTGTTGATTAGTGAAGATCTCAGTAGTCTAGATGAAGGTTTTTTTACATCCTATGCAGATGTGTATTGCACTGATGATGGAACCACTGGGAACACTTCTGCTTTTCCTGGCACCTGAGTGTGTTTAGGAGGGTTAAAGCAAATTTTCAGGTTATTGATGTATTATACTTATTCTAAACACACAGTGTTATTGTTACAATATATAGATGGGTGAGTTTTATACTGTGAATTAAATACCTAATTACATGTTAAATAAACTTAATAAAATGTAGTTAAACAGCTTCTCTCATTTGTTTTCCAGGTTTGTAGTAATGAAGCCACTTGCATTTGTAACTTCTCCTGGGCTGGGACAGACTGCAGTATTGATGATCCGATCAGGGATACTGGTGGCAAGAAGGATGAAGGACCCAAGGGTTTGTGTGATTTCAGTCTTGATGTTCTTTCAAGTATTTATGACATTTTTCTGTTGATAAATGGTAGTAGAAATAGCAGATAGCAAGAGAATAATATTGTGCAGTCCTACTTAGACCTAGACAGTAAAATTATGCTTCATGTAGATGAAGTAGATCTTTCTGCTTTAAGAATTGATGAAACTTTTATATTTCTAACCTAAATTTGGAAAATATTTCAGTAGGTAATGGTATGTACCTTCTGGTTTTTCCTTCATCCCTTTTTCTCTATTTTTTACAATAATTTTCTTAGTGACTGGAATCTGATAAAGTGTAGCTCTTATTATTTATGTGATAGTTGAGTATTTGTTTTACTAGAGATTTCCAGTTCCCTTAGTTGTTCTCAGCTAATTCAGAGAGCTGTGGCATAAAAAAGGGAAAAGTGGAATGTCTTTGGTGAAAAAAAACTTTGATTCTTTGAAATCAGATTTCAATGGGAGGAAAAAAGAAATAAATTAAGTTTTTAAGGACTTATATTCTTACAACCTTTATTGTTTACTCTTGTGTATTTAGTAGGTATTTCAACTGCGCATGAAGTATAAATACAAAGAGAAGCTATTGAGGAAATAATTCATCAAAAAGGGGAAAGAAAAGCACTTGAGATTCTCTCTGACTTCTCTGCCAAAGAATGTCTTTGGATTGTGCTCTCCAATTATTTTTGTCTTCCCTGTCATCAGGACGTTGTCCAACATCAGACTATATTTATCCAGCATTACGTATTTGCAGATAAATTTCCCAATAAGCAATTGAGAAACCCAAACCATTTTTTTTTCTGCTCTCTCTCAGTTCTAGGTTCTTATACAAGGCTAATGGAAAGAAGATAAGAGTTGTTTAAAAATTTAGTCCTTAGAGCTCTGACTCTAATTGATTACTCTTTAAAATATCCACAGTTTCAAGGGAGGACAGGATTTGGGTATGTCCCAAATGGATCTACTTCTGTGTGCCTTATTCTTTTGTCCCTTAGCACAATGGTTCCAGTAGACGTTTACCAAGACCTGTTGAAGAGATTATGTTACCATCATGAAGGAGTGTCTCTAGAACAATCCAGATTTGCATTAGGGAATCAGGTGCTTCCTGGACTCCTAACCCCACCACTGTTCAGTGTAGAGCTGCCTGGTTTCTTGCCTGTCTTACAAAGCTACTTGTCATTACATTTCCTGTGAAAACCTTCCTAACTGTGGAATGCTGCTTACAGTCTTTAAAAAAAATAGTGGAGAACAGCACTGTGGAGCTGACTACTTCTTTGTGCATGAATGAGGAGAGCAGTATTTACAGTTGTGACACTGAGAGTACGTGAATTTTATATTGCTCATTTCCAAATCCTGTAGGTAAGAAATAATTCCCTCTGCAAATACATCTATCAGAAAGGCAACACAGAAAGTATGCTTACCTTGGTGAGATTTTTCAGACTCGTTGAATTCAGAATGGAAATACCTTCATGAAAAATTAATACATAAATGCCAAAATATTCCGGGGAAAAAGTCTTAAATTAATAGTATCTCCATGGATTTCTACCAGTAGGTACAGGCATGAAGTTTAGACTGCATTTTTCAGTGCAGTACTCTTCAAAATAGCAGGTTACGTTTTAGTACAAAGTGGCTCAATGATTACATAAGATGAATTATTTTTACATATGTTGTTAATTATTGATGTTGAAGCACATAGAAACGAAATTAGGAGCCTGAACACTGACAGCTACTATGATCTCATTTGGTGTGCTAATAGAGGAATCCCTTTGTGAGATGACGTCAGAAGAATACAGAAGTAGTTTTCTATATTGCAAAGATCCAACATACTAAAGTAATTTCTGTTAAGTTGTTTTTCCCCTTATTACCAGTACTTCCCCTGTCATATGCCAGTTTACAAGTCTGAGATGACAGTCAAAATACTTGTTTTTTCTTATCCTTAAATTTTGAGGTTTGTTATATTTCAGAAATAGAACACTCATGATGTAAAAATTCACTTAATAGATTTAAGATATTTTACACTGTAAATCCAAGCATTTTTCTTACTGCAATTAGAGGATGTATAGCTAGGAAGTATTGTTATTTATTTATATATTGTTACGATAATTGACAATTGACTGCTATTCCTGCTGCACTTTTCAGGCCTTTCCATCACCCATCAATTGTTTTTAACTCCATACTGTATTTCAGGATTAAAAAAATTAGTGGTCCTTAATTAGGTTGGTATTAATATTTGAGTCTTGAATTACTCTAAACTCAGCAACCTACTGTATCCTGTACTAGCAGACCTACACGGCATGAGAGCAGTTTTGGGAATACAAAGAGTTCTTGCTGTTAAATTTTTGGCTACTGCAGAAACTTTTAATTACTTTAGAGTATTGGGTAGTAGTTTGAAAGTACGACTCCATATGCACTCAAGATTCTTCATTTGCAAATTCATTTACAGAATTAGGCCTTTGTTTGACTAGTGGTATTGTGTTTGGGGTTTTTTTTAATAGAAAACTTGTGTCTCAAGTGTGTGCATGTGTGTGTTCGTGTATACTTATGAAACAGTAAAAAATTATGAAACCATTTTAAAACAGACTTTATTCAGCAAGAAGACTATAAAGTCTTGGAAAGGTTCCTATTAGAGAGGGAATTCAGCTGCTTCTTTGTGGTCTATTATGATTCAGTGAATCTATCAAGCTTTTAATCTTGAACATAGGAAATGTATAGACTTTTTTTTTTTCTCCTCAAAAACGTTCCCTTAAAAAATGAAAAATAAGGCCTCATTGTCTTCAGAGATGCTATCTGAACACACTGAAATTTCCAGGGTGTTACCTGAAGCACATTTCTAGGGTAGGCTTTTCATTTTAAAAGGTGTTATCTGTCTTTAGGCCATTTGGATACATAGAGTCCTATGCAGTAACAAAGGGAACTATTACTAACTAGTAAAATAATTAATTTTTTTAATCGGGGTTTTTTTCTTTTCCTGCAATGGATCTGTTTCCAAACAATTTTAATTTGCTTAGTGATATTATGGATACAGTAAGTTCCTGGTGATTAAAAGGAAGTTTTCTTATTGGTGATTTGTTTATATTTTGGCTGTTTTAAATAAGCAGTAGGTTGAGGATGTTCTCTTTTTAAATAAATAATACAATCACAAGCTAAAAGGAATAGTCTTACATGTACAGGAAAACTTCTCATTGAAATATTTGTAAGGATTCAAAGAAAACTATATATGTTTCACTTCAGAATTTTTAAAGCTACAGCATTTGATAAATAAAGGTTTGTTAGGATGTTTGAATTGTTTATCCGATGACAATTATACCATAAAATTATGCCGTAATTTTACCATAAAATATCCCTTTGAGGAATTATTTCATGTTTTCATTTCAGACGTATGTGATCATTTCCTTAAAAAATCTTCCCTTTTCCCTCCGCACAGTGAGCATGGCCACTAACAGGCTAATAGGTGCAGTGGCAGGGACCATTCTGGCCTTGGGGGTGATTTTTGGAGGCACAGGGTGGGGAATAGAGTAAGCATTTTTCTTAGTTTGAGTTTTATGTTTGGTGCCTAGTGTGTGAGGTAACCGTATGCACCTGAGCCCTCTGTGTATTCCCCGTTAGCTTTGTCATGTGGTGACTGTATTTGTCATGTGATTTGACTGTGTCTGTGTCATGTGGTTTGCTCATGCAGTGTTGAACCTTCTCCTGTCTGGGATAATGTGGGGCATAAAACAATAAGTTTGTGAATTTTTACATTGTCACAGTAAAATTAAATGTCTAAATGTTTCCATTACACCAAATTATAAAAATAATGGGGGGAAAATGGAAGTTTGTGGTTGTTCTGCAAAATAGACTGAGTAATGTGGACTGCTTCATAATGCAGAAATTGTTTGTCACCATCTAAGGGGCTTTCAGTCTAATAATAGGTCACACAACCTAACTAGGAAGATGAAAGCTGATAATAATAGTATAGACAGCTACTTTTACACTAAAGCTTCTGAATGTTCTGCTGCTAGGATTCTGTTACCTCAATGCAGAATGCTGAAGTATAAAATTGATATGTAAAGAATATGAGTAATTTTTATTGTCTTTTCATAGTTTTAGGAAACTGTAATCTTAAGCGGTAGCTCTCTACCTCAATTTTAACAGTGGTTATGATTTATATACAGATCTGTGTGTATATATACACATACAAAAATGCCTATGTAAGAGCTCTTCATTCCACATCCACTGTGCAAACTACAGAATTGCTGTTACTCTGCTCATCTGAGATTTCCAACTTCACTGTGTTTCTACTACTATATATTATCACATCTTTCTGAAGGCGGAATCATAACAAGACAGTTTGTGATTTCCAGTCAGGCTGTGTGAAAAAGCATTCATGTACAGTTCTAATGAAGGCTGCATGGGCAGTCTTCTGGTAGGCAGCGTTTTGTGTGTCTAGGTTTGCAGCCCTAGATTAAACCTTTTTAGTGTCTGCTGAACTGGACTGTTACATGAAACTCATCCTAGGCTCTTAGAAGAGTAGAAAACCTTACACTCACAGAGGACAACAAAAAGATCAAGAAAGTTTTTGTCAGGATTGTTTAACATCATTTTAGTAACTTTTCTATTAACTGAACATAAGCATTTTGTGTATTATTATTTTCTGTCTAAATATTGATTTAACTTTCCCATATTCATAGTAAATAAAACCAATATTGATTTTATGTACTGAAAGAACAAGCAGCTGTTTGTTGAATGGATGTGCACAATTAAATAAATTCGCCCCTGACCCCAAACAACCATTTAACAACCAGGGAACGTATTAAGAAGAGGAGTGTAAAAAAGTGGTGATTTGGTACTTCCTTATCATCTAAGTCACGACTATGGTACTATCAGTTAATCATTGTACCTCTTGTGTGAAGTCAGTTAGAAAGAAATCAGCTTTAGAATTTTTCAAGGCTTCAAAAATTTAATACAGATAAATTACTTGCTATGTTTTCAGTCTTTTGCTGGGTGCAATCATTTGATAAAATGATAAAATCCAGAGTAAGTCATAGATCTGAGATAGATACAGTAGCTCATTAGACTGCTGTTGAAAGCAAGCCTTAACTGGGAATATAATGCCTGTGGAATGGCATTCATTTACTCCCACTGTGCTGTTGGTTTGAGCTAGGTGTGACTGTAAAGGTAAGTCCAAATAAGATACGTTCTTCCAAATTGGGGGGGGGGGGAAAACCCAAACCCTTTTAATTATTGTTGTCAAATTTGTGCACTGCTCTATCTGTAAAGCTCACTATATTTCTTTTCAGTCCAAGTCTTCTATTCATATTCCTGAATTGCAGGAAGCAATTTTTAAAACTTGGGTTTCTTTTAGCTCATCTGATTTCCAGAAGCACTGATTTGGGAAACATGTAATGGATGCAACAGAGTTAGGTCACTACAATAAATTTTAAGCCTTAGGGCACATAGTTGTTGTAGTGGCTGAAACTGGGCAGAAGGTTTTGTGATACTGACCCAACAGCTTAAAACTTCCAGTTGTTGCAGTTGCCCTTGCTCTTTCCTCTGCTGATCTCAGGCTGCTCCTCCTTCTTCTGTATGTTAGCTGTCTGACAGTGTTCCAAACTCAGTTTCAGAACCTTTAAACCAGGAAAATGTCAATTGCTATGTAGAAGTGTTGGTTTGGGGAGACTGGGATAGGAGGTGAGAACTTTTTGAAGGCTGTTCTGAAATACATGAATGTTTAAACAAATAGTGTGTGTTATGCTGCAGAACTGTTGGGCTGGTTTCATTTTGCCTTGAGCTCAGATGCAATCAGCTTTACATCAAAGACTGCTCAATAGGAAATTTTTTTTTAAAGGACAATTAAAATGTTACTCAAGACTATTGTCAGTTTTCCTCCACCCTCTGTAAATAGAGCACTTAAAGGTCAATTATGAATATCTTCTTTACGTGTTCTCTTGCGCTCTTCAGAAAATTGCACAAACGTAATTTGTGCTGCTTCTTTTTGTTGCTCTTTTTTCCTGCTCCACCCTTCCTCACTTTGTTGTTAAGTGTCGTCTTGAGAATAAAAATGAGATGCTTTGATGTTTGGAAGTTTAATGGATATACAGCTTTTATTTCAACTTTTGTTTTTATATAACCCTTTGCTTTTGTCAATTGTTTGTAAATTTAGCATTGACGTAACTGTAGGGAGTCTGGAGTCTGATTAGCAAGTGGTGCGAGATGCTTTCAGCTCAAATTAAAATATCTACCACCTTTCAGAATCTCCATGAAAAAAGTTAGGCTTTTTGATTTTATTTTTTTTTCTCATTTACTCTAGTCAAAACATACAGCATTCATATGTTTCCCTCTAAGTTAAAGAATTATTCACAAATATTTTACTGTCTTCAGCTAACAGTTCATTCACTAGATAATGGAGTGAGTCCCAGTGGAAGTTACTGTCTAATCCTAGATTTTTATCAGTGATAGAAGTCAGCATAGCACAATGCAAAGACCAACAGCTTTGTTCATTTTTACTGTTAAAGAAAAGTCAGTTGGGCTTGCTGAAATTGTCTGGAGACATCACCTTCTGTGCTGTCTATATTCCTTGGATTGTTTGACTACCCTTCAGTTGCTTCACTTAATGTGAATAAAGTGGTTGGTTCTTATGTCTGTCTTACCGTAATCCTTTATCACAGGTCCTAGTGCCACCAATCTTATAATAGGCTCCATCGCTGGTGCCATCCTGGTAGCAGCTATTGTCCTTGGGGGGACAGGATGGGGCTTTAAGTAAGCAATGACGCATGTCTTCTCTTCGGTGGCTATGGCATTTCTATTTCTTGCTTACATCACTAAATTTTGAGTTCCTGCTACAAGATTTCTAACACACACCCCAATTCGAACCCCTGCAAATTATAACAAAGTGCTTTAAAGAGAAAGAATTATGCATGCACTGAATAAGAGGAAGAAAAGGATTTGAAACTAGCAGATGTCATCAGGGTGCAAAGTTGAAGAACAAGAAAATAATTAGTTTAACTATCGTGAGTTTGCCCTAAAGTTTAGGGAGCAAAGTCTTTTTTTCACCTCCAATTAGTAGTGTTGTTCTCAGATGTTGACTACAGTGGTTAAAAACTCTAAAAGGTATAAGTCTTGAGGAGTGTTTAATTTAAATGCAGTAATACTTTTGAGCTGATAAAACTTTTTTGTAATTAAAGACTTGGTGTGTGAATACTTAGAGGTGGCAGTAGCAGAGTAGTTTGCAGTAACAAATATACTGACACAGTTGACTGAGAAGTATCAGAGCTAACTTGTTTGTGGCTACTGATTGGGGTTTTTTAATTATCAATTCACAAGTTTAAAAAAAAAGGGTTTACAGAGAATATTTTGTAATCTTGAACTACCTCCTGAAAGATGAAAACATTTCTCACCAAATTCTAGTTCAATGTGTTTTATAACTAAGAAGATTTAATATACTAGTTGTTCTGCTTGGGACCATTAAAGCAAAGAGAGTCCTGTACAAAGATCTTTAATTCTTACTAGTTTTTGTAGTGTCAAGTCTACCTACATGCATGGTCCATATTTGGTAAAAAGAATCTAAATTTAGAATCAGTGTTTATAACCTTACAAATCATGGAATTGTTAAGCACAAGAACAAGTGATTTCTTATGGTATTCAAGTTTCTATTTCTTTTCAGTAACATGAATCAAGTTTAAGTCGTGGTACAACAATAAACCATAATTCCTCAATCAGCTTTTTACAATAATTCAAGGAATATTTTATATGACCTATATTCATATCCCACGTCTGAGCTAATTGTTTAAGGCAGCTATCAAAGTAGAATATAGTGATCAGGTCCTATTTATCTGTTAATTCACAGATGTGTGATCTTATAAGACTTTTTAATTCCTACTGATAATCTTACCTTGAGCTGCTGCATTTTTTTTCTTACAGCTTCTTCTCAGAAAAATAACTGCATTTATTTGTACAATAAATACCCCTAGGTCAGCCTCCAGTATTTATAAGTTACTGTGGGACAGCTCTAAACAATGTAGTTTTAATACCATCCTGTAGCTTTTGCATTGTCTCTCATGGCTGAGATTTGTGTTTACATATTTATAAACAGTAAAATAATTTAGTATTTATGCATTTTTGGTTTGTTATGTTTCATCAAATCTGTGTTCAAAGGCAGAAATTCAACTGAGGTATTTTAGAATATGCCGTGACAAACATGGATCCACCACCATGTGTGGTGTTAACACAGGAAGAAATTTGAATTCTTTTCATTTGATGGACTGAAAGATTTCTTCTGTGTAAAGGCCCAGTCTGGGAACAATGCTTTTTAACAGACTCTCTGTAGCATTAACCAGTAATACATTTACATTTTTTCTACTCTGTTGTACTAGATGCAGAATTGTAAGAGACAGTTGTCTTTTAACCTAAATAAAGACTATAAACAATACATAAAAACTTCAGTTAGCTGCAGAATGAACCTTCCACCCCCGCCCCCCTGCACTTCTCTGCAATTAGCTTTTAAAATAAATACAGCCTAAATTTCTCTAAGGTTTGTGTTAACATTTCTAGTAAAATTTTTGATTTATTGAAAACAACACAGCACACACATTTAAATTGATAGCATTAGAAACACTGATACTGCAAGTTCCCATGGGAATTAACCAAGCTAGATTTTGTTGAAAAAAATAAAGATCAGAATACGCTTTTGGACCAGTTCTCTGCTCTCAGAGACTGTTACTTAGCAATTCCTGTACTTTCCAGACTGAATAATGTTTATATTGGAGAAGATAATTTGTTGAAAACACAGTGCAAGTCATTGAAATATCAAAACTTCAGGCAGTTTCTTGCTCTGAATCTTTTTAGGCTGTCTCATGCTGTCACAACTCCTGCTTTTGTGCATCAGTGCCGCAGCAGCTGCCAGCAGCTGTGAGCAGGCCAGCTGCTGATGGGGATGCCTGCGCTCCACAGCTTGCAGGGGCACAGATCTTTAGAACAATCCCTCCCTGCCTGAAACAGTACAGTATTTAACTGAGTGGGTTTTTCTTCTTTGTGCTCCACATCTCTCAAACTACCCTCACAAATGTTCAGCTTTGCATCCTGATGTCATTTGCCCAAATGTAGAAGTTTGTTGCATTATCCCTATAGAGGACCTGTATTGGATATGTCTCCTGAAGCTCTTCTCAAAAGAGCATGATATTTAATGTTCATTCTGTAGCAGAACCTCAATACACTGGCCTGGCCTAGCTCACAGCTTGAAGTGCATGTTTCTTCTGGGGGTCAGAGGGGAACTGAAAAGACTTTTCAGCTTGAGGCCTACAACATGTAGACCCTCTGATGATTTGCTTCAGATACATCTGAAGGGACAGATGAGGATAATAAAGAGGATTTTAACTTTTCCTTTTTAAGCAAGTGATGTGTTTAGTCTCTCAAATATGGGAGAAGGTAGCTAATGCTTTACAAACTGGGAGCTGTGATTTTTGTTTCACAGGTTATCAGATGTTCATATGAACATACGGTACTGTGGTGTCAAGTCCATATCAAACGTAAGCTGCAACTAAGCCAACTTTGTTCATGAACTGAGGTGGTGGGGGGTGGGGGCTGGAAGGGAAGTGTGAAAGAAGGCTTAATGCAAGTTTGGACAAGCAAACCCAAACAACTTCCAGTTTCAAGAGTGAATCCTAGGTTAATTTTTCTATTCAAGTTAATGTGTGGATAGAATAGGAAAGAAAAAAGTTAACATACAATTTTAGTGGACATGGAGCCTCATTACACATTTCAGGTGGGTTAAAGGCAGCAGGTGGAAACCTTAAGAAGTAGATTTTTATTTCAGTACTTTTAAAGCTGTTGCCACTCAGACTGTGAGCCCTACATATTTCTACCTGAACTCCACAGAGAAATGTAGAGAGAAGTACAGCATTCATGAAACATGAAGTTTGTTCTGATATAGCAAGTCTATGCAAGATTTCAATATACAGCGTTTAATATAGGACTGATGCAGGACACTTTTACTCTCTAGGACACTCTAATAGAGTAGTTCTATGCATTGGCTACAGTCATAGCCTCAAGAGCCTACACTGACTTTTTTCTCTAGCATATATTCACGTACTTTTGCAAAGCTACTGCAGTAATATAGGCCAATTAAATGCTTTTGTTGCTGACTTTTACAGTATTAAAGCAATTTTTGCTAATAAAGCAACACTGCTAAGAGGCAATGGTGATAAGAGGTAAAAGTGATGTGGAAATGCACATGAAAAACTGCTTTTCTTTATATCAAAATGCAGAAGAGGCTAACAGAAGAGTTGGTTGTAGGCACAATGCTATTTCCAGCAATTGTTTCTTAGCTGGAAAGCTGTGAGTTTCCTGTCCCCTTAATGAAAGATTAATGGATGGACCATAGATTTACCAGCTAGAACAGATGGCAAGTTTGTAACTGGTCTGTACAGATGCATTTAGATCCCACAAGTTTCTGCAAGATAAGCATTCTGCAGCCTTATGGCAACTTTGTGAGGAAGGAGGTTTTGGTCCCCTACTAGCATTTCTATAAAGCATGTATTACAGATCTAAATAGAGTCATCACTACACAAACATCAACATCAGAATCAAACACAAGGTATTTTCTCACTTTTTTTCCAAAATATTAGAATAAAGGGCAGGTCAATATCATATTTTTAGCTGCTACTTTTAGTCCCCGATTTTCTTAATTTGAATCAGTTTTGTAGCAAAAGGTCATTTATTTAAGCTCTTCTTCAGCATTTAAACCATACCTTAGGAATGCCTATGAAAACATTAGCTGTTTGAAGTGTTTAAATACTGGCTTGGGATAAGTCTTTAAATACTTCAGTAAAGCTTTGTACTTATGTGATCACAAAGGCATAGATTTGCAAGTAATGTACTGTGTAACCTCATTCCTAGTAAGTTGGAAAACAAAAAATTAAGAGGACTGCAGGAGGGTATTTCTTACATACATCTAGCCTGTTTTGAAACCAGTTTTTCTATTCTGAATATTTTTTGTTTGTGAAGAGAGGCAGTGATGTGCTGTAGCATGGTGTGCTTTTTTTGATTCAAAATGACCTATAATTTTGGTTTTGTTAGAGATGCTTTTTCTGGTTGGATTACAGACTGAAAGGCTGAGCCTTATTAATGTTTTCATGCCTCTTTAATAAGAAGCTGATGTTCTAAAATCTTCCTCATAAAACAAAAAACTAGGAAATGGCATCATTCTCCTCTGTATCTTTCCATAGAGAACTCCTCTGCCTCCTGCTTTATTTTATTGTTTTACTGCAGTGTACTGAAAAGAACCTTGTACTACTATAACATATAGCTGTAATGAGGTGCAAATATCCAGGGCCTGATATTCACCTAGTTTCCTTTCTTTTTATTGTAATTTCCTTGGAAAAGAGAGAGAGACTTGTTCTATTTGATGATTTAATTAAGACTACTGTCTTCATTTTAGTATTAAAATGGTTGGTAATTCAGGGTGAAATTGTTAAAGCAGGTCGGGGAGTCAGAATAGAATCCGATTCCTGTGGGGTAACACCGACTACCTCCCTACCTCCCTCTGTGAAGTGCTGCTATTGCAGCAGATTGATGCGGCAGGCTTGTGTTACTGCTCTGCATGTGTCCTGGGTCCCCTTACTGACATGGTACCTGATGCTCCATATTTCAGGCTCTTATTTTAAATATTCTTTTAGTTCTTCACATTTCTTTCTTATACAACAGTTAGTAGAATATCCTAAGTGAAGAAAGGCAGTGGTTTGGTTGGTATCTTATTCCTTGAAGTGTGTATTTCTGCTGGATAAAACTAGGAAATGAGTGGATCTATGGTTTGGGCAGATCACAGAATGCATGGCAAGGGCAGAGCAGGCTGGCACGGGCGCTGTCTGAGCTGTCGTACAAACGAATGGTCCTAACTGGAATACTACCCTGGTAAGAAATCAGGTTAGAAAACATTTGATGAGATAAAGTCAAAACAGTTTTGTTACAAGAGTTGTACTGGGAAGCTGGCATAGCATCTGTACCTTGTTCCAAGATCATTTCTGTAGTTAAGACAGTAGTAGTTAAATGTAGTTAAAAGTCCATTTCTGTAGTTAAAATAAACTCAAGTAACAGAATGTATATTTTAATGACTTCTTGTCTTCAAGTGAACTGGAATATGGTACTTTTCCTAGAGTAGGAGAACAGGTTACATCATCTGGATTCTCTACATGTATTGATGATTTAAGGACACTAATTAGTTGCTCTTTGGTAGTGTTTGAATTCAAACACTAGACAGTATTTAAAGAGGGGCAGAGGGGAAAGAAACGAAGACATGTCCTTTCCCCCTTGGCAGGACAAGAGACACAAAACAGGTTTTAACTCACATTTAACCAAGTTGTATTATATTCATACATCCTATCATGCAGTTCTGCAAGTTGGCCTGAAAAAATAATTTGCTTGTTTCAAAGTTACCTGTAGTACAGAGGAGGATGGATTGAGATACTGGAGTAATAGCGTAGTTCAAAAGGACCATTAGTGCAGTACTCCTAAGAGGGGAAGTGATCAGAAAATGAATACAGTGATCTTTCAGAAACCAGCAGTTTTTAAGCATTCACCTTGCAAAAATGTAGGCACTGGTACAAAAAACAACAAAAACCACCAAAATAAAGGATGCCCAAGAATTACCAGTCTCTGGAGGTCTTCTTAAAAAGAAGTTGCATCCATCCATCCATCCATTAGGCAAAGCTTGTGTATAGTATATTTATAAATATTGTAGTAGTTAGCAGGGCTGCAGAAAATAGAATATCCTGGGGTTATTATGTAGCTTTAGTGAATTTATGAATTCCTGTTCTGTATTTTTTTGCATGTGGGTTTGGTGG
The DNA here is from genome assembly GCA_013401335.1 of Brachypteracias leptosomus. NCBI lineage: Eukaryota > Metazoa > Chordata > Aves > Coraciiformes > Brachypteraciidae > Brachypteracias > Brachypteracias leptosomus. Next base: position 16,976 of record VYZX01030117.1, read on the forward strand.
CGGTAGTAGTGCATATGCCCAATGTTAAAACTAAATGCATGAGCCCCTTGCTTGATGCCCCACATAAAGCCAGATACTGGGGAGGTTGCACCCAACTTCTGTTGTCACTTCCTAATGTCTTGCTGTTTGACATAGGATATCAGTATCGCAGGAGACTGGATGTTACAAGCCAGCTTGCTAACCCCCGTTAACATTAAATTCCAGTCGCACAATTAATAAAACTGTCCAGTCTCCTTCGAATGCAATGTCTTTGCTCTATTTTGCACCTTACTAAGATTCACAGCAGCTGTGGTCAGTAGTATGGTAAGAGCTCACAGAGACACCTTTTTTGCCTCACGTGAACTGAACAGCCAGAGATGGGCACTTGCTCTGAGAACTCCAGTCTCTGTGTGCCTCTGTATTTCCGGGACTAGCACTTCTGACTCATTCCCTCTAGGTCTGTGCATGCTTTCCTGGCCTAGTGGACACATGTTACTGTGGGCTGAAAGTTTCTACAAATTTAGAGCACCACTTGAAGTACTTCAGAAATAATTGAATTCTGTATGCCAGCACGATCTTTAAACTGCACCAGGAAACCAGTACTTGATACTATGCTACAGAAAAGCATGCAACCAAATTCCTGAAATGGTTACCCCTTGGAAAAGTTACTTGTTAAAGTGTCTCAGTGTGAGCCTTTTACTTTACTATGACCTTGGCAATGGTTTTGTTCCTGTTATATCTAACTAATGTCTTGCATTTTTCTCTTTTCATCTCCTTTTGATGCAACCTGGAAGAAATGTCAAAAAACGAAGGTTCGATCCAAGTCAACAAGGCCCTATCTGAAGAAGTGTGATTCAAAAAGCTTCTTCTTGCACTACTGGATTTTGGATATGATGTCTTTGCTGTAGCTGCACAGGAACTGAAGCAGTAAGGAAGAACATGAGAAACAGTAACTATAAACACAATGTTGGGATGTTAGGATTTGAGGTGATAGAAGACTGTCCTTTTTGGAGATAAGTTCAAAATACTTCCTCTATTCACCTTTCTCTTGTTAACATTAACTGATAAGTGTTACAAGCGAACTGTTTCAAAATCAGGTGTTTTTTTTCTTTTCTCAAACAAAGGAGGAAAACACACAGACCAAGTGCAATAAGAGAACTGTTCCAAACTAACAAAATAGATGATTTTTTTTTTTTTCTTTCCCAGCCTGCTGGCACTAACTTCACTTGAGTTCGCATGATTTCCTTTTTCTTCTCAAATTCCAGTGGCATGAGGAGCTAATTTTGAAAGGGTAACCTGCATGGCTCACAACCAACCAACCAAGCTAGCAAGCTGACCCCAAGCAGAATCTTCAGCCTAGTAACTGCACACCATTGGGAAGCCAGTTCCAGACACTGATAGCTTTTTCCAGCCACGCAGTGCGTCCTGCTCCTGGACTTCAGAGTTCCCTGTTCTGTGAGCTCGCTGTCCACCTTGTTTTGGTCTCCTGGGCCAGGAGGCTGTTGGGTATGGAAGCACTGAGTGATGGATGTAATTCTTCCAAGCAGGAAAAAGTGTAAATATGGAAATAAGATTTTGATGTATCATTTTCACAGATTATATATAAATATATATATATGAGAGAAAAGGATTTCCATATAAAAAGGTTCTATTCTTTATGTAAATCTATTTTTGAGGTTGATTTTGATTTTTTTGGCTCCCCTTTTTTTCCTGTAGCATGTTGTACAGTGGATGTTCTGGGCTTGCTCAAAAAAGGCAGATAATAGCATGCAGATGCAGGGAGTCCTGACACCAAACAGATGTGATCTTAAGTTTGTATGCTTGAAACCAAAAACAATTAAAATGTATAAATGCATATCTATTATTGACTATAAGTCTGGATTACCTTTTTTTGGCTGTTATACAGATTTTCCATAATGTAAAATACGTGACACCCTCTCAGACTAATCACAGAAGTGCCAAGCTTTTTTTTTTTAAATATAGCTTTTTTTCTTTTTTTTTTAAGAACTATAGCTACTTTTTTTTCTTGTCTAGATCCTGTGAAATAAAAACTTAAATAAGCCTTAAAATACAAAATGTTAAAAGCTTGGAATGAGTTACTCATCTCTTGCCTTCTGCCCACCCAAACTGGCTTGCAAAGGTGACTGACATTTCTAACTCACTCCCTGTATCTCTTTGATGCATCTCACTCTTCAAAGTATAATGCAAAATTAATGCTTTGACCCTTGGCTACTGATAGCTTGTTACCATCACAAAGTATGCAAAATCCCATGTAATTTGAGGGGGTTGGGATTACGTTTAGATACACCTTGTGTGCGTAGAGAGATTTTTGCAGAGAAGTGCTGGGCAGCAGTACTGTTGCCCTAGTAACCAGGGTCTATCTGGCTTGAGAAAGGTATGATGATGTCTAGTTGCATCTTCCTTAAAGTACAGAGCTATACAGTCTGGTCCACCCTTTTCATCTTGATTTAAAACTTGGGTAATTAAGTTTGTGTAAGCGAAGTGACCTGAACATTTCGTTGCTGCATCTGATAATCAGAAGTAAAGACTTCTGTAACTTTGGATTTAAGGTTGGGTATTAGTAAAAATGGAAGTCCAGTTACAGTACTTATTCCATCTTTGGTCAGTGGAAATCCATTTCCCAAGTTAGCTTTAAGAGCCAAAAGATTAAGAAAATGCTGCAGATTTCCTGTGACTTACAGAATCCCCTTTCAATTACATTTCTTATTATGATAATGTTCAATCCAACAGTCTCACAAGAGAACTACAATATATTGTTTTGGTTGACAGTCAGTATTACATGTTTTTAAACAGCTTTAACATAATAATCACATTACCACTTACTACATTATGAGTTAAAGGTGCTGCACACAGGTAGTCAACACTGATACACAGATTATAAATCTTATTCTAAAAAATTCCTGCTTGGCTTCAAGCAGAATGAAGTTAGTGACAATACTTCTATGGCAAACCAAAAATACTTGCAAATACATTATTGTCCTTTAAAGTACTCTGCTTGGGAACATAACCCCTAACTTTGTTAGGGTTCTGCTTCCAGAGCAAAGGTAACCTGCAACAGAAACAGGTTACCAAAAATTAAAATAAGTAAAATCAACTGGATATACATAAACTGCCTGTGTAATAAACCTTTGAGAGGCATTTCACAAAAAACATTGTTAGTGTGTGATGTGATGTTTTAAATCAGACCACAGTGGTCCCCAATTACTATGTACATATGTTCAGTGCTGGAGTAACTTTTTTTATTTACACCAGCAGTTTCCTAGGAATTACGATTTCTTGACTGAATTTATGCTCCACTCATCAGCCATTGTGTGTAAGGGGAAGAAAACATTTGCTTTCTGCCCTGTGTGTACAGGACGCAAGTGACAGCACAGCTCAGAGTAGGTACAGGCTGAAGTGATTTGTGTGGTGGTAGACAATTAAAAAACTGGGTTTGGTAGGTGTTGATTTTTCTACATCCCACCTTTGCTATGTTTTGGGAAGTACCTATTTTCTGTTACTTTGTTCATCAGAAAGCATCATCAGAAGAAGACCTAGTCAGCACTGCCTCCATTTCAACCATTATATATTTGCTCTATTATTTATCTGTTCATCTGGACAAGAAACTGTGGTAACTGTATAGCTCGTTACAGTTTGCTGCATGATCTCACTGATTTGATCTGATCCTCCTAAAAGAGAAGTCTGCCAGGCAAATTATCAGCTGTATAGGTGCATGTTAAAAGAAACAGATTACTTAAGACTGGAATTTAACCAATTTTTCTTTACTATGCAAAGATGGGTATTGCACAAACCAACTTAAGACAAAAGACTGAGCAAATGCCATAGAGTACTTGAAGTTATGTTTTAAGCCTAATCAGATATGTTTTATATTCATTATTGCTTCCACTTGTACTCTTCCTTTAAAAATGATTTGTAATTATTTTTTTAAGTGCACAACTTGATGTTATAAACCCATTTTTGTTTGAAGTTAATACTTATTCATATCTTGTTGGCTGCTAATGAATGGAAATTCAATAGTCCTTGTTCTGCATCTTAGCAAGATGAGTATTAAAAAATGTCATGAACATGGAATGGAGTAGTTTTTAACTTTCAATCATTTTTTCCTTATTTATTCTCTCCATTTTATTTAATTTCTGTTTTCAAGATATCACCACCTTTATAATAGTGGAAAGAGACTGGCGTTTCCTTTTCTAGAAGATCTCTATAGGTGTGTCCCATCTCGCAGCGGGCTCTGTCTGTGGGAGGACGTTGCATGCAGGCTTTGCCTCAGCACCCAGAGCGGAGCGGACACGGGAGGAGGGTTTCTAGGCCTGCTCCAGGCCCCTCTGCTGCCTTCAGGGAGTTGAAGGAGACCTATACGTCTGTAGGAGTTGAGGAGAGCCTTTTGCAGTTCAAAAATCCAAATTATATAATTATGTCATCATTTAAAAAATACTTTGAAGGCCTAAAAATAACCAGATAATATGGTCATACTTTTTAATGGATTCCTGAATGAAACTCAGTTTCCTTGTTTTTTGCCAGACTATCTTTAGTGAAGCCAGCCTGGGAAAACTAAATGCATGCATGACACAGTTATCACATAACTACTGATATTTTTTTGCTTTCTCCAGCGCCAGACAGGGAAACAAAATGCGCTTTTGTCTTCTTATCTCCAAAGGTTACATATGAAAGCATGTTTCTCATTCAGAACTGTAGAATGAGGGAACACTATCATTAAGAGATCCACTATCATGCACTTCTATTTCCTGTCATTTAAATATAGGAGGATTTATCTAAATTCAATATGAATTTTGGCTAAAATTATAGTAGGCAGTCATTCTTAAAATAGGAGTTAAGACTTTCACAGTACATGAATACAAAAGCAATAGATAGATGCTTTTGATTTTATGAGAAAAATTCTTTAAATTGTTCTTGAAAACTTTCAGAATTACAGCACAGAATACTGAAGAGTGATCTTGCTGGGGCACTTGGTATTGAGAACAAAACACAATAGCAAGTCACGTACAAACCAAAAAAACTCTCTTTTGTTATAAATGTGCTTACTACAGATTCCTACCCACAAGAGCTGAAAAGTTAATGTGAATCATCCATCAGAAACACAACAGAGACTATTCAGGTGCCCTCAGTAACCTTGAAGAAAAAAAAAAAATAAAAAATTAGGAATTGTAGTAGTAGTGATGGTCAAACCAATACTGTTGAAAGACATAGGTCACAAAAACATTATCTCAAAGCCACACATACTATCATTCAGATTGCTCAGGACTCAGAAAGCACAGCAGAACACCTTCACATTTTTGTAGGTTTGTAGAAGAAGTTATTTAGTGGAAGCATGTAACATATGGCCTCTAGGTAGGTACAAGGACTCCACATCAGACCAGCATAGACATCCACTTAAACATATATTTCTGAGCAACCACAAATTGCTGAAGGTAGCATAATTCAGAATGCTCTAATTTGTAGAAACTCAGAGTGTCAGTCGATTTCTTCTTGTTAAAATTTTCTTTTAAAAGAGCTTGGTTTTGTCATAAGTCATGGAGACTTGGGGGGGGAGGGGGGCGGGGGGGAGGCTGCTGCTCTCAGCATTGACCTAACCAATGCCTCAGTCCCCCTCAAAGGGTGGGTTTAGTCTGAAGCACTGAACCAGGGACTGGTCCTCTTTAGGATACACACTATTACATGACAGTGGAGAGGCAGAAACTAGAACAAATCTCTTAGACCAAGTCCAGTTCTCACTCTTCATAAGCACAACACTGCATGACTTAAAAAAAAAAAAAAAAAAAATCTCTACCTGTTCATATATCATACATTGACAGATTTCCTCAAGCCATCAAACAAAGTATTACAAGCTTTGGATTTGCTTTGAGACTGTGAAGCAATAGGTTTTCATCTGCACTGCCTATAGCTTTGTCTGTTCCTTGAAGTCCTGCAGCTACACAGAGAAGCATAGGTTATTAAAGCTATGTTTGTTTAACTGCTGACCAAGGCCTGAGCACGTGACACGCTCATTACATCACAGACTGGCAACATGCTGTGGTTCCGTAACATCAGTTTTGCCTCTTCTGCAGAAAGGAGGTGTCCCCACGCATAAACATGCACTGCTTCTCTGCAGTCTAATCCGGACGTGTCCAGTTCAGTAAATAGTACTTGTGACTGGTTTCCTATCTCCAGCTAAGATGGTGACCAGTTTATTCTCAAGAATGAAAAGCATCTAGCTACTTTAAACCTAGTGCTATTTGCTTAAGCTTTATTTTAAGATAAATTTAAAAAAAAAAAAAAAGTAACTTCCTTGCAGTTGTGCTAAACTTGCTTCCATATCTATTTCAGAAAGCACTGGGCTGACAACTCCACGTTTCCCCATTTGACTTCTTAGAATGTGTTTTGTGCATACTTGTGGTTATATGGAAAAAAGAATCCTTATGCATGTTGTCCTTTGTGATGAATATTAGATTCAAGATAATATAAATTTGACAGTTTGCCTTGGAACAGAGTAAGCACTGACCTTATTACTATATGACAATTTTCTATAGATTGGGTCTTTACTTTAAAGGCAGAGGTTTAAAATATCTATGGATTCACAGTGAAAATCATGAAACACTCATAATCAGCACATTAAAGCTTTACTGTTCCCAGAAAGGAGCATTTAGTATTCCAGAAAACTACCCCTAGTGTCTAACCCAGGCAACAGGCACTTGGGTGCCATGTGGAGTTGCAGCATAGCCAAGTAACTTGCAGTACTGGTAACCACAGAGGCTTTTTCCTACCTGAGGGAGAAACAACTCCCTCTTCCTCCTCCCCCCCACCCCAGCTAGACACTGAACTACAGAGCAGCTCAAATGACAGCAGCAACAGATTTTCCTGTGGCCCTTGACTCACTGTAAAAATGTCTCAAGGACCCTTGCATAACAGTGACAGGAGCTGCGCTGAATGGCAGCTTTTGCTGTCAAACTGAAGGAAGAGTCTGGATCGTGCTGGCACAACGCCCACCCTGCTTTCCACTGGTCAGCCTGCTGAGCTGTGTGGCAGCAGTGTTATGCACACTTAAAGCTCCAGCTGTTGATAGCAGTTTAGTTTGGCAAAGCCTGAATATCAGCCTTACTGCAGCCACACGAAGTATGGTGCCATTCATCTTTGCAGCTTATATAAACAGAGATGTTTATCTTCCTAACAAGGACCACTTCCCAAAACACAATTAACAGCAATTTAGTTTGTTCCAAAACACACCAGTAACTATATAATTAGAGAATGACTGCACAGAACTTGCTGGAGCAGTGCTCATGGTCGCATGAGGCAGTCTCAATCAGCACTTTCAAAGAGAAGGCTCAAGTTACTTTTAAAATGCAAGGTCTACAGTCTAAGCATCCATTACTCCATTCATATATTTATGACATATTCTGACCATCCATTTCCTCTTCAGGCCTATTCCCTTGTCAACACGCCCCATTCAGAGTAAGGGTGGCACAACAATGAAGTCAGATGGACACAAAGTGCACAAGCAAGCCTGGTTGCTCTGGAGTCAGTCATTTCTCCCCTATTTCCTCTCGGGCACATCTGAACTCTGTGTTGCTATTGCAAGACTTGCTCCATTATGAAGTTACTATTACAGATATTGTTAGTTGACAGACAATGTATGCTTCACTAGGATTTCTGCGTAATGAGAAAGCAGTTCCAAGAAACTGGAACTATTATAGTACCCTCCAGCATCCACTGAAAAGCTTCAGGAAATTAAAGATTTTAAGTTCTCCTTTGTTTAATGAGGAGGCCCTGAACTCCACTGAAAACTGCCTTATTCTCAGGAAGAAAGGAACAATTCCCTTACATAGCAGGATCCTGACTGCATACTGTTGGATCAGAGGGCTGGACAGGTAGGTAAAAGATTCAGGTCTCATTATGTTTTTCTTCAGTGTTCCTTCCTCTGATTTGGGTATTTTTCATTTCAAACATAAGATCTCTAGGACAGGCACTGTCTTACTCAAAGGTGACCTTTAGCATCTAGCTCTGGTTTTAGGCAGAGCTGGTTGGCTGACGTGTTTATGAAAACCCTGTACATAGGCATTCAAAAAATAATAATTCTTTATTAGATATGCTGCTTTTTAGGCATGCCTAATTAAGAATAAAACAGGAGAGAAGGAACATTGTTAAAATCGAACTGCAGTCTCTCTAGAAACTCTCATTTAAAAATAAACTTACTACACAGAATTTCCACTCTAGTATCACCTTTGTAGCATCTCTTTCAAAAATAGGTTTCAAAGGGTACATTTGTGGAAGAAAAATGGGAGTTCCAAGGGCTGAGTGGTCAGAGCTATTAAAAAAAACCCACCAAACCAAAACCACCAAACTAAATTAAAAAAAAAAATAATCAATGCTCTATCTGCCTCCATCACACTGTTCCTTACTGAAAATACATGGGGTTTGCCTTGTCTGATATACTAAATAAGAGAGTTTACATTACTTCACTTGGAAAAATCATTCAAGAAGGCAGTTTCCCTGCCAATAACTGGCACATTTCCCTGGCTGGTCCCCTGGTACAGAGGCTGCCCTGAAGCAAGCACACTGTATTGGGTCTGGCTGACCTGGAGTTGATTTTCCCCATAGCAGCCCTCATGGTGCAGTGCCTTGTGCTGGGAGCTAGAAGGGTTTGATAACACACCTGTGTTGTGGCTACTGCTGAGCAGAGCTTGCACAGCACCGAGGCTCTTTCCAGTATTCCCCTCCTGGGTGGGGTGGGATGGGAGGGGCAAGATCTTGGGAGGGGACACAACCAGGACAGCTGACCCAAACTGACCAAAGGGCTATTCCATACCATATGACATCTGCTCAACTATAAAGCTAGAGAAAAGAAGGAGAGGGGGCATCCCTTGCCTTCTGGAGCACCTGCAACGCATACTGGAGCCCCGCTTCCTGGGAAGGGGCCAGACATTGCCTGCTGATGGCAAGTAGAGAATAAATCTTCGTTTTCTCTGCTTCTGCACATGGCCTTTGCTTAACTTTGCTTTAGTTTTCATTAAGCTGCCTTTGTCTTGACCCACAAGGGTTTTTTCCATCTTATTTTCTTTCCCCTTGCCCTGCTGAGGAGGCGGGGAGGATAGAGCAGCTTGGTGGGCACCTGGTGCTCAGCTAAGGTTAACCCACCGCACACACCCAAATACTCTTTTCTCCCTGAGAGCTACACAAAGACACACCCTTAGAGCAAGAAAAGGCAGGAGAGACCACTTTACAACCCTCCTCATCTTCAAGAAAGAACACACTGTGAAAGTGTTTTTCTTCCCTAGAAGACTTGGCTTTAACCCACTAGGAGAAACTGATCCCATAACAGGCTTGCTTTCTTAGATGATGGCAGTTTTATGGAAGTGTGTTTCACTGAACCACTCTTAACTGCAACATACCCAGGGTGACTCTTGCTTCTGCCTGGAGCATCTGAAGGTGAGAAGGGTTTCTCTATTGCCTTTGAGTACTTGAGAAAGGGGAGGTTTAGAGTGCGTGTGAAATTAGGAAGAACCCGTTACTTCATTCTTGAACATGGAGATATGAGTGCAGCACCCAAATGGCAATGAACCCATTCAGAAACTAATAGTTGTCTGGATATAAATAACCGGGATGCCATTAAGATTTATCAAAAGCTCTCTAAAACCTGCACTGAGTGGTTAAAGTGAAACAACCTGCTTACAGGACATGAACAGTTAACTTTTATTGTGCTACATCAATCACTTTAGGGTTTTTTTATTATTTTCTTAGAATGTTTCTGTCTGGACAGAAATAGGGGATGTTCATAGTCACATTCTTTTCAGAGTTTATTTGCATTTATAGTGTCACATATCACCAAACTACGGTTTCAAATATATGTCTTAATTTTCTAACCAACGTTGCTTAGTTTGCCCTTGTAAAATACCTGCTCCAGGCTGAGACAGTTGGGGCTATTCAGCCTGGAGAAGAGAAGGCTCCAGGGGGACCTTATAGTGACCTTCCAGTACCTGAAGGGGGCTACAGGAAGGCAGGGGAAGGTCTATTCAAAAGGGTTTGTAACAACAGGACAAGGAGTAATGGTTTTAAGCTAGGAAAGGGTAGATTTAGGCTGGATATTAGAAAAAAGTTCTCTAATATGAGGGTGATAGATCAGTGGAATGGGCTGCCCAGGGAAGTGGTGGAGACTCCATACCTGGAGTCATTCAAGGTCAGGCTTGATGGTGCTCTGAGCAACCTGACCTAAGTAGAGATGTCCCTACTTGTGTAGGGAGGTTGGACCAGATGACCTCTGGAGGTCCCTTCCAGCCTAAAACATTCTATGATTCTATGATTCTAAATGTCTTTTCAAAGACATTATTGCCACAATAATTGTTACCTCTTTCATGAATTGATTTAAATTGGTGTCAATGATGAAGCTACTTCAAACTTCTGACTAACAGCACCTAAATTTACTCTTGGGAAAACACTCCAAACATGCCCATGGTGACAAAACTGCTGGCATACAACAGCTAGTAGATAAGGAGAGACGAGAAAACTTCTTTAATAAAGAAAAGCTCTTTTCTAATAAGAAACTGCACTTCCTCACACCTCCTAGTGGAAGCAGAAACCTGTGGAGATAAAGCTCACTCGACCCATTTACCCTAAGGCCAAAATATACCAGTGATTTGAAAGGCCTTAAACAAGGTCCCTACACACTGGATGAGAAGATCTAGCAATAAGAATTTAGCTTTTAAGTGCTAAAATCTAGAGATCTGCCACACAGTAGATAAACCAGAACAGGAATATGACCCATCTGTTGGCAAGCGGGGAAACAAACAAAAACAACACTGCATGGCTTGCATGCCACACAAATAATCACCTAACATCAGATTTATCAAGAAGAGGCTAAGAACTAAAAGTCCTGTAGAAAATTAGATGGTCTTTGCCCTGGTTTTCTTACATGAAATACTAACTGCAGCACCAGCTCACAGCAAAGATCCATACAGACGGTTTTCTGAGTACACAAGCAACTACCAGCTAGCAGCAGCTGCCAAACCCCAGTGATATTCCAGGCAAATACCACAAACACTTGCTCATAACTCAAGCTGTGTTCTAAACTCAAGTGTCACAAAAATCTATGCATTCAAATATACTAGAAATTAATCAATAAATCAGACTTTGCATTTTAGGCAGGTTTAAAGGTAGGACTTAGCAGCAATGAAAATACTGCCTTTTGAAGTTACAGGCAACTAGAATAGCTAGATATAGCATGCATCAGGAAAGAAATACCAGAATGCCACCACTTAACAACTGGCCAAGGTTCAGACAAAGAAGGTGACAAGCCAGAGGCGAGATACAGAAGCCTTTTGACAATGGTGGTGGTGTATGTTTTCACCAGGCCAAGCAGATTGCAACCAAGATGGGCTCCTGCTACCTCATGGAGACAGACTGAAGTAACTTGGTTTGTTTGACTTGGTAAAGAGACGGCTAAAAGATGATCCAAAGAACACCTATAACTTTCCTAAAAATAACTGAAGATAACAAAGCCAAATTCTTCTTGGTAGAGTGACACAGGTGGCAATAGCCACAAATTAAGAAACTCAGCATAGATAGTAGGAAAAAGACTCTCACCAGGAGCCCAGCCACAGCTGACATGTTCTAGTGTTGGTGGTAGACCTGCTTCAAGCTGAAGTTTGAACTACAGACCTCCATAGGACTGTTTTCACCAACACTTCTCAAACTTCACAAAATACAACATAGTGCAGAAACATGTTCTGGCAGAGAAAGACAGCAGAAGCAGAGCACCAAAGTTTGTCTAAGCCATCAGGGTCTCAAGTCCACTTCCAAGGCATAGGCCAGAGACATCACAGGGTGTCCACTGATCTCCTGCCTGTCCCATGTCTTGGATGCTAGTTCCATGGAGATGTTTCAGGTCATCACCAACAGCATACAGCCCTAAAGACCTCTGTGTTTAAGTAACTACATCTCTCCACCAGTTAGAACAGGTTGAGAGTCACATCACATCCGCTAACTTTACTGTTGGACATTACAACAGAGAATAGATCTAGAGGATTGCTTAGAGCAGCGTGGGGTCATCAAACACCTTGCAACTGCAGATTCAATCTACCAGGAAAAAAAATAAATCTGAAGACTTGGCATAAAAAAACCATAAAAAACTATGTTTTGATACCAGTACTTTGATATAGACTACTTACCAAGAGTTACACAAGCCATCCTGGATGGGGGGGTTTGGGTGTGAACAAATCGTTTGAAGAATTTGTTCAATTTTGCCCCTCTTTCCACTTACAAAACATCAGTTTCCTGCTAATAGGAAACTGACTGTTCACTATTCTATATCATTTCCTAGCTAAAATTAGTTTTTTTGAAACAGATACTCTATATTGCAAACAAGCTCTGCATTCAGAGGCTTTTCATTGTTCTTTATAGGCAGTAGTGTAACTCCAAGGCCACTCAGAATCCTGTCTCAAAGTCCTCTAAATATGGTTTTAAAAATTAATAAAAATATCTACAAACAGACTTTGGATCAAGCGTAAATATTTCGTTTCCAAGAAGCTCTCAGGTATATTTGTCAGGGAGCCAATTTTAAGCACAGTTTAATCTCCTGCTTAAAAGAGAATTTGAAAAGGAACAAATGGGAGTTAGATTCCCCACTTTGCCTCTGTGGATTTTGAAGAAAAATCAAGTCTCTGCCACGTATCATGAATTTAAAAACTAACAGACCTTTGGGTTTCCATGCCATCCCCCCTCTGAGAATTCCAAGGTTTGCCTTTGATGTCACTTAGCCAGGTTTTGCACAAAGCTGTGATAATTTGGAACCCAATTTAGCAAAGAACAAACTTTCAGCTAAGAATAGTGTCTTTAAAGCATTTTTTTGGATAAAGGCTTAAAACAGGTCTCTTTTACATCATGCAGATCATTTTACAAAGCTTTAATACTGGGTCCAGGTGTGGCTGCTTATGGAAGTAACAGACCATAGGTACCATCACACATTGCTGCCTCAGTCTCAGCACTGAATTTTTATTTGGACAATGCTTACTTACCTCAAGCAACCATTGCCTATTAACTGCCAACATTAAACCACATTGGAGAGTTCACAGGGAGCAAACACAGGAAGGATGCAACTTTGCAAATAGTTGTTTGTGCCTTTATTCAAAATACAAACACAAATGAGTTGGTCTCCTACTTGTCTCTTCTCCCATCCCCTACTCCTATAGCCTGATCATTTTAACTTTTGATTATATTTTATTTTTAATTTTTTGGTGTAGAAATAACATCATTTTTGTAGTGTTACATGATCTGAAATCTTTCTCATCTCTGAATTAAAAAAAAAAAGTAATCAACTTTTCTTGATAAAAGTATCCTTTTGCAAATGACTGTGGATATGACCTTCAGCCCATCTGAATTAAATTCATTCATAAGATATGGAGACCCACTGAAGATGTGAACACTGGCTGTTGGGGGAATACATCACGTAGTGCAATGAAAGAAAGATTATTGATAGCCTAAAAAGGGCACAGAAAGCTTTACTGAGGGAGAGTATGTGGAACTGAGCGAGATGGCCAATCCTTCTATGTTTCTTCTGCACTAGGAGGTTGAGGTGATGAATCCAATTATCAAAAACCTCTTTTCCAGAAATAGAATATGAGTGCTCTGGTTCAGAGGGAACAGAGTATTGTAGGCTCAAGAAATATTTGTGGAGCCAAGTATCTTATCTGTAGCAGTATTTCCCTTGTGCAGTGACTCTCATTTCTCCGAGAATCCCTGGTTCAGCAGGGTAGACCCCTTGGGTCTACCAGAAGGATTCTGAGTGGAATTAAACCAGTGTCATTCTTGATCCAAAGCCAGATAAAAAGTGCTCCCCAGAAGAAGACGACTCAAATAAATTCACTTCTTAACAATGAATCCAGAAAGGTTCCAGGCTGGCAGAAATCTGACAACTCATAAGAAACGTTTTGCCTTTTCTTTTCCAGCTACAGCCTTTTGCTCTACTCCTAACAGCATAAGGAGAGAGTCCTTAGAGCAATGTACCACAGACCCAGCAAAACACACTCCTATGGCATCTCAGTCCTGTCCTGGTCTGGGCTCCTGCACCCAGGACAACCATCAACACAAGCAGCCCCAGGGCCTTTTCTACCGAGGAGCTGCCTTTAGGTTACATCACAACAACTGTTGTGTCTTATGCCCAAAGACACACTGCCCTTCTCTCCCTCACCAAATTCACCCCAAATACAGAGGCTAGGAGAAGCACACTGGTTACTCACTTGCCAAGGGGGCTCTAGATAGCACACAGGCCCAGAGTCAGCTCCTACAGAGCAGACTCTAAAAAACAACAAAAAACAAACCCCAGACTTCAGGATCACTCTTTAGCCCTAGAACCAGGGAGAAGGACATCTACTGGAATGGCCTATATTTGATAGCACAGAGAAGAAACATTGGAGACCCTACGTGCAACAAGAGGCTTCCCCCTGCCATGCTGCCAGGGCTCCTTGCAAGGCATTGCACTCTTCAGTTTGCCTGGAAGCCTGTTTCAGCAGCTCATGCTCACTATTCCCCCACTTCCAACCCCACAGTTCTTGAGAAATAAATGGAACATTTGCAAATTTGCCAAAGTCCTACAATATAGTTTTCTACATTGCTTCTAGCCATGTGTTCTCTCACCCCACAAAAGTTCCTTTCACTTGTTAAAAAGTAACATTACACACAAAATACACTTTCACATAGATGGCTCATTGGGAAAAAGAAATAAAGCATCAAGAGATGAACAACAGTGTTTATTGTCACAGATGCATCACGAGATCATTGGTTAGGAAAGAACATGGACTGTATGCACAGAAACATGTGAATTATAGGGATATAGATGGCCAACACAAAAATCAATGTTTCCAGCTGGTGTAAACCAGTGTGGTCCCGCTGACTTCAACAAAGATAGGCCTGTTGCTACTGAAGCACAGTTACTTCATGGAGAAAGAATTATGGTTCAAAGTGCAAAGATAGAAGGGAGCTGCCAGTGGAAATCTTGCAAAAAATACAGATTGGTGCAGCTGCATTGGCTTCATACAGCAGAGTGCTACATGGCCTAAAAAAAAAAAAAAAAGGTCTCACCCTCCCTATTGCTTCAAATAGCGAGTTTTTAAAAAGTTATGCCTGTGGTTGGTAGCTGCTCTGGGAGCCTTGGCTCTTCCAGTTGTACGTTTTATACATGCAACGGGGTGGCTACAAGCAGGCACAGTGAATGGAGGCAGAGTTGTCACCTGCAGAGTTGAGCTCAGGCTTTTCTCTCTGCACTGCATGTACTAGGAAATGTCCCTTTCACCAATTACTTCCTTCCACTTCCCTACTAGCTTGGCTTATTTCCCTAATGTGTACAGAGACTTCGCAACTGTTCCAAGGAAGTGGTAGTGGAGAGGGGTGGCAGCTGAGAACCTCACAGATTGAAAATGCAAGAGCAATAGACCACATTACTTTTTTTTTTTTACCCCGTGAGAAAATGTAACCAGGATCATCTCCTTTTGCAGGGTGTGTAGCCCTCCAAGGTAGCACCACTTTCCCTAAAGTTGTGCAGATTGAGCTACAGCGAGCAGCTCAGCTCCAGTGCTGCAGTTAATTCCTTTACTTGCTTTCTTCTGGGACTCTACACTTCCCTGGGTCTCTGCTTCAGTTCCCAGGAGAGCTGGACCTGCTGCTGTATGGGCTGAGCCTCAGCCATCAAACAGCTCTAGCTGTGCCCACACAGGCTCCTGCTCTGGGGTGGAGGGAGCTCCAGCAGCCAAGCACAGCAAGCGAGATGCCCGACGGCTGAGTCAGGTCCGGACAACCTGAGCTCCAAGGTGGGACTTGCTGTCTACCCTTGCCGCCCCCCCGCCCCCAGCGCAGCACTGCTAGGAGAGGGGGCAAGGGAGGGCTGCAGCTTTGCCAAGTGCCCGGGTCTGTTACTCTGCCACTGCCCGGGTCTGTTACTCTGCCACTGCCCCTGCGCCAGCTTCTCCTCGGTCAGAGGCAACACCGCTGCCAGGCTGGCCCCCAGGGGGGCCGGGGGCCGTAGGGAGTGGAGGACGGGCGGGGCAGAGGAGCGGAGCACGCTGGCAGCCGGGGCAGCTCCGCAAAGGGTAGGAGGGAGCGCCAGGTGCCCGGGAGCAGAGGCCGGGGCCCCGGGGGTGGGGGCTTCTCTGAGAGCCCTGACGTAAAAACTAAGCGGGGCTGCCCGCTCCGGCTTCTTAAGAAGCGCGGCGGCGGGAGCGGAGAGCCCTGCCCGGCCCGCCCTGCACGCCGGAGCGCCGAGGTAAGGGCAGCGGGCGGCGGGGCCGGGCGAGGGGGCAGCCCGGGCGGGGCGGCGGCGCTTCCGGCTCCGCGGGGCGAAGCGGGGGCTCC
>VYZX01030117.1:33417-50266 GCA_013401335.1 Brachypteracias leptosomus
AAAAAAAAAAAGAAACAAGTTAGAGCCAGAAGATGTAAATAGTACACAAACTTCAATTTATGGACAGAAGACCTAAAGATTGAAGGGAGAGGGGGGGGGATTGCATGGAAGCCTTCACCACAAGCACAGGCAAGAGATTACTGAAAACTGGCATTTCCTGCCCGGGGCTGTCTCTTTGCTCACTCCTGTGACAAATCCAGAACCCCTTGTCTTACCCAGTGTTGTGACTTTCCAAAGGGGCTGGGGGGCAGAGAAAGCAAAGCAACCAGTTCAGTTATTAACCAGTGCAAACCAGATGGCCCCTGTCCGAGTGACAGAACCATCCTTAAAAAACAATTTCAGCACTACTCCTTTAACTATCTGTTGTTGGTGTTTTCTTGTTTGTTTGTTTTTTCCTCCCCATGGTCATATCCAAAATTGCTGAGTTGCTTTGAAAACTAGAAGCTTGATAAACAAAGTTAATTACGTCCCTTGAAAAAGTTTCAATAAGCAGGTAGATCTGTGCATATTGCATTGCATATCTGGACAGGTGTCCGTGCCCAGTGGAAAGGCTGATGCATCGACAAGTTAGAACAGAGTAGTGACTCACAGGATGTCTCCAGTTTTGCTTCTGAGAAAGCAATCAAACCCTGCCTTGTGCAGTAGGGTACAGAAGAATAATGCTTCTGGAGATCTCAGTAACAGCATGAGGACAACTCCATTACTACCACTATTGTCATAAGTGACATCCCACTCGGCGGAGCAGTGGGAGTGTGCTGTGCCTCTTCTATTTACTAAATGCAAGGTTCAGATACAAGGCTGTCAAGCCAATTCTTCTCATGAGGTCCCAACTCAGATTAAAAAGTAACTGTAAGTAGTTGGAGAAAAAAAAAGTCTGAATACCTCCAAAATGTTGCCAGAACCTGATCAGGTAGCCAAAAAGCTGGGTAAGAACATCACTGCCAGGACTGAAATCTCTGAAGAGTCCTTTAGCTCTACAATTAAATATGCTCCACAAAGCAGCATACCCCTTCCCTAGTTTTGCACACTGGCTGTGGCTGGGCTACCTCTCACACACAATCTGTCTGCACATACCCTGCCTTTAACATTTTTCTTCGCATAACAGAGGAACATTGCTTGTGCTCTTGGTGATCACTCATGGAACAGTCACACAAAACACCAGTTGATTATTGAGTTAAACTCATTAAGAGAGGTAGCTTCTCCCATCCCAACACCCTCCAACAATCAGACTGAAAACAAAAACATGACTATCCAGTCAGCACACAAACAGAATTTTTTGTCCTAAAATTTGATCTCGGATGTTGCAAATTTCCACGAACAGGAGGCTCTCCCTATGCCATGAGCTACACTAGAAACAGCCCCTAAACCCATTACACATTGGAAATAATAGAAGCATGTTCTTGAAATGAAATCTGATGGAGGCAGCTGGGCCTTTCTGTCCCCAAAAATATTATCATTCTTGGGATTTCTCCCACAATAGCTGCTACCTCTCAAGTTTCTAAATTTTAATGTAACAAACAATTGCTACAGTGATCTACAATAAGCACCTGTACTTTTATATAAATCTCAGTACAGGAAAGATTTGGACGCGTTGGAGCAAGTAGAGAAGGGCCACAAAAACAGAGGGCTGGAACACCTCTGCTGTGAGGCCAGGCTGAGAGCTGCGGCTGTTCAGCTTGGAGAAGAGAAGGCTCCAGGAAGACTTTATTGTAGCCTTCCAGTACTTAAAGGGGGACTATAAGAAAGATGGGAGCAGATTTTTTAGTAAGGCCTGTTGTGATAGGACAGGTGTTAATGGCTTTAAACTAAAAGAGAATAGATTCAGATTAGATACAAGGAATACGGTGAAACACTGAACAGGTTGCCCAGGAAGGTGGTAGATGCCCCATCCCTGGAAACATTCAAGGTCAGGCTCGATGGGGCTCTGAGCAACCTGATCTAGTTGAAGATGTCCCTGCTCACCACAGAGGGAGTGGACTAGATGACCTTGATGGTCCCTTCCAACCCAACCTGTGATTCTGTATACATGCTGTATAATACAGCTGCTATGCTGTGACTTTGCTATACTCTTTTCAGAACATGTTTTAGGACCTGAAACACTCCTGTTCAATGGATGATTTTGCAACCTACAATTAGTTTGTTAGAACACACTTTGAAAAGTGTGCTGTCCATAGACCCCTGTAAGTTTGCAGACTGTCTTAAAGGGCTTATAACATTTTGAGGAAAGCAAGACTGCCTAAAGGCTTAAATTCTCTGTAAAAAGTAATGTATATTCACTGAAAAAGGTGAGGGATCTGTAAATCAAGAAAGAGCAAAACCTTCCAATATGAAGAGATCAATATGTCCCAAAAACCTTCCAATATGTCCTAGATCAGAGAGTTCATCATATGGATTTGAGGATGATTAAAAAAATTTTAACACACACTTCCAGTGCACAAAGTAATGCAACTCTACTAGTATTTATATTTATATATACAAAAAAACATACACAACAGATCTTTAAAGAGCAGAGAAACAATTATCAGCACCTGAAGTGCTTTGTATATCACGTGAGGTACCAGGGCTTTGTTCCTGCATATAACAGTGAGAAGTTGTTCAACTTCTTTTGGTTTTGTCACAGTTCAGTTACACAATGGATCTTGGGAGCAGAGGAAGAATCCACTGCAACATGAGACTCACCTGCACTCTGCTAATCATGGGAGCATTCTGTGTGACACCTTTCCTCTGCCATAGCCAAATCGACCCACTAGCTCTTGGGCGAGCAGATCCCCAGTGTTGGGAATCCTCCTCAGCTGTCTTACTGGAGATGAGGAAGCCTCGCATTTCTGACTCTGTCAGTGGCTTTTGGGACTTTATGATCTTCCTGAAATCATCAGAGAACTTGAAACATGGGGCTCTGTTCTGGGACCTGGCTCAGCTCTTCTGGGATATCTATGTGGACTGTGTGCTCTCCAGAACCCATGGTCTAGGGAGAAGGCAGCTAGCAGAAGCTGAACGGAAGATCACTACTCTACATTCTCAGTTCACAGGGAGAAATCAAGGTTACTACTTCTTTAATACATGTCTCATGGGCAATAACTAGAGTCTAGTAGGAAAGAAAAGAGAGACAGGCTTATTGTGTTACGTGGTAACAGTATGAAAACAGAGGACAGTGCTGCGCAATCACCCTCCACTCCAGTATGGAGCTATGTTTATGGTCAAAATAGTCTCAGCAAAAAATTGACCTCCAAATAACCTGAACTCTAATGACAGCTTTTAAGTTTCCGTTTGGTGGGGGAGGAGGGGCAGCAGAAAGTGAAACATAGAAGGATTCAAACAAAGAAGGCAGCTCAGCAATTGAACATCAAAGATATTCTTCCATACCAGCATTTTTACCACTATTGTGCCATGGACAGGCTAGTTCAGGATTCCTCATTCCAAGAGGTGTGTCACCCCAGGATTATGTCACACTGGGGCTGCTGAGAAGAGCAGCAGTCTTTCAGCAGAAGAGTAAGGATCTGTTTTCTTGACATGTAGTAGTCAACCACTAGATATTTCCTATTTCCATACTGGTGACTTTGCCCAGCACACAATGGAAACAGACCTAGGACTCAGATGTGTGCAGGATTTCAGACACAGCTACAGCTTCAGGAGAAGAACACTACCTATGACACTAAATGCTGCAATTCCTAATCTCCAGGTTCCCAGCCCCACAGCTGAATCCCCAGGCTTAGAGTGTCTCCATAGGTGAGAGCTGGCACCTCACAGCAGATTCTGCAAAAGGTAGCACGTCACTTAGCCTCCTCATTCCCAGCAGGAAACTATATCATAGCTTTTCCTAAATCTCAGTCCCTTCAATTCCAATCCTGCTACTGATAGATGCATCCTTCCCTTGAGAATGTCCACTTTCAGAAAGGGCCAAATGCTATAATTTGATGGAGTGCTGCTGCCATCACCAACAGTGTAGCACATTAGGCCCACAGGCAGACAACAGAACTGCCTTTCCACTTGAATGGATTCAGACCCTTATCTCCACTTCCTAGATCAATGTCCTAGTTATTAAGGTTGAGGGGAGTGTCTGCGGAATAATGAAGAACCTCTCTGGGCAGTTACCCATTACAGTGTCTCTAAAAAGGACTCAAACTCAGGATTCTTCCACCACAGGGATACTATACCACTGGACAGCCCAGTTCTTGCCCACAAACCTTAAAATGTTTTTGTGTATTGAGAGAGAGGATTTGAGATAGGAAGGATTGAGAGGTCCTTACCCTCATTACCTACAGAGGGTACCCTAGCCATTAAGCTAGGAGGTAGGAGTTGGGTTTGAATCAGTCCTCTCAGACTGAAGAACTCCTTACACATACAGGGCCAGTTTCTAAACTCTGAGTCAAACACCCACTATCTGCATTTCAAAACTAAGGAGTGAATGCTATCCTGCTTTGCAAAGAACCTGAGATAACAGCTCTGGGGAGATCTTTACCATGTTGAGATACACTGATGGCAGGCAGCACAGAGTTCCCTTCTGGTTCCCAAATGGCCTCAGACATCACAAAGGCAACATATTGCTCAGTCCTGACCAGACTGATGCACTTTTTGGGTGCAA
Organism: Brachypteracias leptosomus; assembly: GCA_013401335.1. Lineage (NCBI taxonomy): Eukaryota > Metazoa > Chordata > Aves > Coraciiformes > Brachypteraciidae > Brachypteracias > Brachypteracias leptosomus. The sequence goes on from VYZX01030117.1 coordinate 38,000, forward strand.
ACAGAATGTGGCTTTAGGCACCTGAGACACTGGTAGTATCAAAAACTGAGATGCCTATCAGGCTAAAGCACCAGATGAATTTTATTTTCAGAACTGAAGCTTTTAATACCACTGTCTAAATCCCCACTCAGCCTTTTGTTTACATCTGACTCTTCATGTTTATATCACACTGCAATTTTCCTAAACAAAGAGGTTTTGTTCCAGTCAAGATTAACAGTCTGATGTATTTTGAAGAATCAAATTATGGGTTTTGTGATTAATACTGATTTTGTTTATTCCTATACAAAGAGATTTTAAGCATTACTAAGTACTCACACTAAGACAAACAATTCCTCCCCTTCTCTGTTCTTTTACCTGTTTTGTGAATTGTAATCAGTTAATCTGGTTTCTCTGTACAGTTGATTAACATCAGTCAGTAGCAAGCACCATATAGCAGCAGCAACCTAAATTCTATTCTTTGGAGGAGCTATCTAACCTTTCATCCAAGTCTCCCAGTTTCTTAACAAAGCCAGCTGTTTTAATCTTTGTAACCCTTGGCCCTACTGCCTTGTTTCATCAGTGAAAGCAGAAATCAATTGCTAATAATTGCAGATAGAAATCACACCCTAGCAAATGATGAGGAATAGAATTATCACTTCTTCTGTGTAGAGATGCACAAGCCCGTTTGCTGAGCCCAAAGAGCAGCACTAATGGCATTTAAAATTTGAATGACGTTGTGTAATTCACCTCTACATGGGCAGGTATGAATAGCTTTCAGCAGGCTTGTTCTAGAAGTCAAACAATAAAGGAAGATTTTTTTGCTTTATACTGTTAGTTTTGCAACTGTTGATATGATCTTTATTGCTCCATACTGAAGTTTTTCATCTAATTCCTCTAAAATATTCACAATTTCAATTTGGTTGTGGGTTTGGTTTTTTTTTAAATTGCAAACAGGATCATAATTCAGAAGCAACCTGCAAGTGGCATTCACTGTAGTTCCTTAAACATACAGTTCAATTGGAAAAGCAAGACTGAGGTTTGGACTGGGCTATAATGCTGATATTAAGGTGTTATTGTTCTAGTGCAGATTTCAGAACTAAAGGATAAGTCCCATGAGTTCATTGTGAAATCTAACACAAAATCAGAAAAGCCCTCCAAGCCAAAAAACTTAGTGAAGTCCTTGTTAAAAGGACTCAATAGAAGTGCTGAACAGAACTACTTCATCACATTTAAGAAGTACTTCCATAGCACTTCCCCATAGCGTGTCCTCCTGGGAAACAAATCTCTGAGTGTGCACTAAGGCAGTGGTAGAAGTAGCTCAGGTCCAGCCTTGTGGGTTCAAACACTGGTTTTTGACCCAATCTGGTTCTGCCAGGCTCCTGATTGTAGTTACTAACCAGTCTGAAGATACTCTTCAAACTCTACACAATCCATGAAAGACACAACAAAATCAGAACAGCTGTGAGTATCTGACAAACTGCCTCCATCCAGCTAACATCCTACTTAACCCAGCAGCATTTCAACTTCCATAGGTATCCTTCAGAGAAGCGTTAGCTTTAAACTGAGACGAGTAGGGAGAGTCCTTTATAGTTACCTGGCCAAGGTATCTTTAGCAACTCATCCCTTTCCCCTAACAAAGACACAAAAAAGCAGGTTTCACCAAAAAATTTTCAATATATCATAACACAGGAGTTAGATACATTATAGTTGTAACAATTCTTAATGTGCCACAACAAGACTTAAGAACCACAAAGAAAACGTGACTTTTGTACTCACAGCAAGCCTTGCTGAAGAGCAGCTGTACAGGATGACCCTCCTCAGGAAGCCACATAGTACAGCCCCAGTACAAACATTTGAAGAATGCAAACACAAACACCTCTCTACCTCTTTTCTGCCCGTCTTCTCCTTACTGAGCAGTTCCCCTGCTACCTCCCCATTCGGAGTGGCAGCAGCTGTGCACACCTCCCTCACAGGTGCAGGTAATTGGCCTCAGATCAGCTCTTGTACCTGGTTCATGATGGACAACTTGCTGTCCCAACTCTGTTGGACTGCAGGGTACCAGGGAGTGTAGTGGAGCACAGGCTGCTGTACTACACATTTGAGGTCTGGTAAATAAACATACTGTGTTAACCAGTTACTTTTTCAGAAGATAATTGTGTCTAAAAGAAATAAAGCCAACCTGCTGGCTTTTGGAGATCACTGCGAAGAAAATGCCCCATAGCTCCTGAAGGAAATAACAAAGGTGCTATTAAACAGTATGAGAGATCTCACCCCCTGTGCAGGGAGGCTGATGACAAGCTGGTGGTGAGACAGTAAGACTGTGAGCAGACCTGAGTGCTTTGACTCTGCTAATTGCAAGTTTTATAGGGAGACGGAAGGAAAAGGTCCATGCTAGTGGAAAATATCAAAGTAACTTGTCACTGAAAGGCATTCTGCAAAGGGAGGGGCACAGCTATTGCCAAAACAAGAGGTCTGGGGGTAATACTGATAAAATGGGGACCAGCAGCAGCTAAAGATGGAGGAAGCATGGATGTGGGAAACTGAGTATTCACCTGCTCTTTGCTGTTTGGAAATTGATTACTTATACGAATTTTCATGTCACTTTTCAGGGATATCTTCTCATATTCAGAGGTCACGACTTCTGAAGAAGAAAGATGCATTTGAAAATTTAAGTATCCGTATGCATAAGAGTAGATCTACATTACATGGAAGAATCATTGGAGAGCTAGGGAAAAAGAGGAAATGACACATTTAGTCCAAGATCTTGATTTGTTGGTATTTTTTAACTACTTCTCTTTAATTTTTGCATTTTAATCCTCATTGCTGTGAATTTACATGGTGGAAGAAGGTCTATAAATATAAGCACCGTATTTCTGACTAACTTGGACTTGTGGTGGGTTTTTTGTTACCTATGAATTCAATCTCCTTAATAAACTGCATGATTTATAAGCAGTTGCCTCCTTCAATCTGTGTGTATGTCAGGCTTTTTGTAATGCAGGAGACCTATTAAAACTATTATCCTTTGGGTGCCAAAAGGGGAATAACCGGTCCTTCAATAAGATGTAGATGAGCAGAGAAGGAAGTTGCCAAAAACCTCCACTGGCTCCAAGATAGGATTAGAGTCAAGATGTGATGTTTTATTATATGTAGAGCTGTACACTTGTACAAAGCAATCACTGCTGAAAGACATCATCCTGCTGAAGTAGTACATATTTTTATTTTAAAAACACCTTCAAAAAATGTTTTCGGTTTTCCAGCAAAAGGGTTAACAGGTTTTACCAGCTCCTCTTCATTCATATGGTATTTTTACAGTATTTTCCCTGAATTTTTAGTTATTAAAACCACCACTTAAAATGTTTAATCAAAACAATTCTCATGTATAACTTGAATTTGCTTCTTTTTTAGTTTGCAGGTTATTTGTAGACAATCTCCTCTGACTATTACTGACAACTCTAATAGGCAATTTGATATTAAACTAAAGCAACAGAAGTTTAGGTAGATAACATTTGATGCTTTGATGAAATGAAATATTTCCATTGCCTGGCAGGCTGAATGCAACTACAAAATTCTGCTTTCCAGGGCAACTACATTTAGTTGCTCACTTGTTTCTTTCCTTGAGCATGTGGCAATATTTGGTTGCCTTTTTTTTATTATTTTTTCTTCTTCGAATGCCCAAGGAAAAACTCATTTGCTGGGTGTTCATCAACCTGCAGTAACAGGTTCAAGTAGAAAAATGGAGGGAGGCAAGAGCATTGTTACAACAGATCTGCTCGCTCCTGCACTACTGTTGTTAATTATCGAAATTATATTAATATATCCCAAAGCCTCATTGTACACAATTTTGTATTAACATAAGAGACGCAGTTCTCTCACAGTCCCTGCAGCCATCAAGACCAGCAACTGACAGAGAGTGTGTTAAGGGCTGGATGCCTGAGCTGAGTAGGATTGGTATTGTAGGAGAGCAGATGTTGCCTCTTCCCATAGGCTCTCAAGCTCTAGAAAATGTAAACCCAGGCAGATTATCTGACCAGGTACTGTTTATCTTAGATGCTCTTCCACAGGGCCCTTTGGGAAGAGGCCTGTGCTTCCAGTTTAGATACATCCCACCTGTAAAAACAAGATACCCTAGGGAAGGGCTGTTGGCAGCTTTCTTCCTCCCTTCAGATAGCAAAAGAAATGGTGAAATACCACGATAGGCTAGGCTGATGTTTAGCTTAAACAAATTTGCAATACTTTTCTGCTTCAGCAAGCTTCTTAATTAACAGCATGTAGCATCATTTGGCCTTTTAGGAAACGAGCAGGAAAGGTTTACTATGTGGAAGAAAGACTGATGAAAACAGAAGAAGCATGCCTCTATCAGAAGTCACACTATGGAGAACGCTTGGAAATTGCTGATGGAAAAGATACAATCTGTTATTAATTGTGATGAAATAAAAAAAGGTGATGCAATTAATTACATATAAACCTGCGAGTGATAAAGTTCCTGAAGGAACTCCCACTTCAGGCAATTTCTTCTCTCTGAAGGTCTCAGAGCTAAATTCTATTTTACAACTTCAGTCTTGCTTGCTTTTTATCCAGATCTCAACAACCTGGCACAAAATACAGTAAGAGGATGCTGATGTTTGCTATTGATTCACTCACTACAAATTGGGTGAGCCACTTCTAGGGTGGCTGCATTAAGCAAAAAAAACCCACCCCAAGTGCTGAGAGTATGAGATGTAAGCAGATTTGATGTACAGGAATAATAAAAAATGTCCCTGTATTTCTAGGCGTTTTAATGAGTCAGTCTCTTTATCTTGGTGATTGTAATTCATTCTGAAAAACACAAGACCAGGAAAATCCATGTGGAAAATTAAACATTCTGCTGAGCAGCTTTTCTTAAGCACTACATTGGCCTTTCCAACCACATCAGCCTAAACTCTGTTTGATTATATGTGAAAGAAAGCTTCAGAATATGTAATTTACCTGACATTTCTCCCAAAGCTTCCAAAAATATTTTCCTTTCACCCAAACCAAAATTATTTTCTAGTAATTATAGAAAAATTCCTGTAAAAACTAGGAGTATTTTCTGTCTTGGAAAGCTGGTGTATTTCCAGTGATTCAACTAAAATCCTTGAAAGTATGCAAATTTTCTTGAACCGTAACTGGTTTTGAGCTCACATACACATACTTATTCACTATTTTTTTATGCACCCCCTGCAGGAATGTGAAAGTGTCTGAATCTATAATTTTTCTCTCTGAAGTGATACTGCATAATTTCCACTTCTCATATCTTTAAAATACTTCTGTGCATTCTGGGAAAAAAATGTTTTCCTTGTTGCTGCCATCAAGAAGAGATACAGCACAATTCCAAGGAAGTAACTTGACCATGGCATATCAATAGCTAAAGAGAGAGAAAAAGGCCATCATTTGCACTGCTGAGGAATCACACTTAGTAAATTTGCCATTAGTTCATTAGTGCCATTAAGTTGTCACTTAACAAACAGTTAACAGTCCAAAGAAGTACAACATCTAATAACATGCAGTGATTAACACATGGTATCCTAACCCATTATCTCAACTGCTGCCACTAAGACAGTACCATTTGATGACACTATCATCACAGACTGTAGTGATGCATCTCACTGAGTTGCACTGCTGTAAGAAGCAAGTGACAAACAAGAAGCAATGAAAGAAAAGCAGTGAGCATCTATTATTTTTATTTTAAGAGTGATCTAAATTTTAAGGCCTTCACTCACTCATCATTATAAGAAGCAAAGCTAGACTGTAGTATGAACGGATCAAAGCAGTATGCAATGATCTCTTAGTGCAATAGCTTCCTTACTCTTCAAATCCCAGCTTGTTTCCCTGCTGATGTCTAATACATAATTTGTAATCAACGTCAGCAAGAAAAACTTGCTACCTACAGCCAATCATCTATCTGTTTACAAACTTCTGTGCAGCTTACATGTTTACTTACATGCATGTGTATGTACAGGCTTGATAAGTATTTTTAATACTCTGGAAGCTTTAGATATGTTCCATCAAATACAAAGTACTAGTAACCAAGGAAAACATTACTTTACTCACATTTTAGATGCTGCAGATAAAATTCCATTCTTATTAACCATTCTATGGTAATATACAAGTTCATCGATAATGGAAAGGCTCTTCTAAAGCAATCAAATTCCTTTAAATATGAATTCAGTAGTTTGAAAATATATGTATATATAAAAATCAAGTATTGAGAAGTCTGACAGTTAAGACTTTATTCCTTCCTTTAGTCTAAGAAACAATGATGTGATAGAAAATACATCACTAAAACCAGTTGACTCGAGCCAACTCTTTTATTAAAAAAAAAATGTTCCTGAAGCACAAGCCATTACTGATTATATAGCAGTAAGAAGGGAGGATAGGGCAGGACAGTTGTGAAAACTGGTGCAACATTAATGAAGACATGCTGATTTTGATCAGCTGGGCCAACATCTACTGCACAGGAGCTGCCAACCACCAATACAAAAGGAACATCATTCTTCAACACTATGGTTCCTGATCAAGTCAGTATAATGCAGAAGTCTGTTACGCTGGGTTATTACAATGCAACATCTGAGACACTTTAAAGAGTCTCATGTGGCATCAATTACCTTCAATAGTTCAGTGAAGCTGCACGGTGAATGTAGTTTCTATCATTTACAAGCTGGTGAAGTTACTTGGTTGATGAGGTCAGAAAAGGATCTGCAAATATGTTCAGCTGTAGAGAAGAACTCCTGCTGCAAAGCAGACTGTTGAGCTGAAAAGTAGAACAGGTTTTAAGTCTTTCAGAGGACTTGATTGCTGCCAGAGCACTGAAAAACTCTTTATAAATCTCTAATTTAAGATAACTCTGTAGAAATAGCAGCTTTTTCTGTCACTCTCCTCATCATGTCCTCATTATCAAAAGTGAGGTGTCCTGAGTGTTCAACAAAGCTCAGCTGTGTAAAACTGTTGATTACAAAGGGATTTTGTACTGCTGGAAGTCTGTCTGGACTAGAGTCATAGCTACACTGTCACAGAAGTGACAACAGAAAACACCTCTAGTGCCCTCAACCAGTATAAATTTGCTCCTTAATTGACTGCTGAGGCCCTCTTGCGCGCTTTGACTCATCCTGTTTCAAATTATTCTAACACTAGGGGCTATATTCCCCTTTACAGGAATATGTTCTACCTTACAGTATAGAGCTGGAGTACATCTACAATGGAAAAGGTAAGATTCTGAGTTTCCTGTGAGGGTAAAATGGTTATGAAAAATATTATAAACTAGATGAAAGTGAAAAGACAGTGCCAAGATAACTGGGAGAACTCATACCTGGTTGGGCTTGGAGAGACAATGCATCCTTCAGTTTCATCACTAGCTGCTGCAGTTCCATTTCCTCACTGACTTCCTTCTTGTCAGGTGGTACCTGCACTGCAGTGGGAGTAAGAACTGTATTCCTCATGATGCCACCAAGGGAGTTTTCTGCCAATTCAGGCAGAAATGTTTGATTCTCTTTTGCTTTTTTATACTGTCTCGTAAAAGGTCTGTTGCTCTGCAGGGACACTGACACCAGTGGGTTTTCTGAGAACATAAAGTCCACTGCAGTGGGAATCTCAGGTGTCTGTAAAAGCTACATTCTATTTGCAGAGTTGGAGGGATTCAAAGATTTCCAGTCTGCACGTGTTCTGGAAGTGGGCCTTATCTGGGCAGGATTTAATCCACCCTGCATTCTCTTTTCCAGCAGGACAGGTGGATTTCTTGGCATCACATTCTGACACTGTGCAAAAGGATGCTCTGATGACTGCAGCATTGTCTACAATAGATAAAACACAGAAACTACATTGTGAAAATAATTGATGTTAGCACTAAATAGGTAGGAAAATAATTTGGGGTCAGAATAATTAATTTTTAAAAAAAATTCTGGTGAACTAAACCAATTCTTTTCACAAAAAAAGTATTTTCCTGCAGTAAAATAAAACTTTGTGTTTGAGTTTGGACAAATCTATGGGACCACTTTTTCCACAGTCCCAATCTGAAGACATTATATGTTTTAAATCCATTGAAAGTGTGAGTAATAATGTTTCAAGAGTAAATTTGCAGGAAAATAGTTCTAAAAGAATTAAACTAAGGGAAAAAATATATCTGTATATTAAACACATATCAAACACCTCACACCTCTTAACATCTGAAGTTCCAAAACTAGGCGGGATGTCAGTGCCATGGTTGTACTTGGAATTTTCTAGACAGAACTATGATGGCAAATCCCATCCACTGCATGGACACCAAACCTGATGTAACTGGGATGCACTGAGCTGACTGTGCATGCACTGGACACCTAACTGCATGTCTGCAGCCAGTCCTGCATGTTGCGGCCAGGCCAGTGTCACAGCACACACAGGACACTATGACATCCCAGGTCATACTACATTCCATGTGCAAGTAATATAAAGCTGACCAAGTATGCACTGCAGATGTGTCTGGCTTTTCTCTACATTGGACAACCCCTGAAAAATGACAATGCAGAATGCAGAAAATGTTATAAAAATACTGTAGGTGGCAAATATGTATGCATTTCCTGTGAAATAAGGGCCTTCTTAGAACCTCAGAAATACTTCAAATGAACAAGAGTCAATACAATTGAAAAGAAATAAAATACTTTCTGTAAGAGATCTGTATATTACCTGCCAGTACAGGACAGCCATTAGAAATGACAAAAGAGTATTTTATTTATTCAGTGCCAACACAGGATTCTTCTCTAACGAAAAGACTGCAATGAGATATCTAACCCTTCTGTGGGAAAACATTTTCTCACTCTTATTAGAATACTCCCTCATTATTTTCATCAGCAGTATCTAAACATCCCAGACATGGATGTCTGTGCTAGATGCTAAATATATGCAGAATTACATGAAAATCCCTGCTGCAAAGAGCCTATCTGCTTTCTCTGAAGTCAAGAACCTAAGACAACTAAGCAGATAAGCAGAAGGTGCACAAAATAGTACCAAGAGTGCTGGTCTGCAGGAAAAGGAGTGTTTAGTGTTCAGTAATTGTCCATAACTGTGAAGATTCTTGGTATACTTTATCTCTATACCTTTACTTCTTGCTTCATTTGCTGCAGCTTTATTTGCAGGTTTTCATGGCTTACTCTCAGGCTTTGGAGTTTTGCCTCTACTCTGCAGCTTTTATCTTCTTGGCAGTTGTGAAGAAATTGCATTTCGTCCTTCCATTTGTTTAACTGCTTCTTCATGTACCTGCCAGGAACATAGAAGGGTGGGAATTTTGCTAGAACATGCACACACAAAAATATATGCAGTTGTGGAAAAGAGCGAACACTGTAGCACAAATATTCTCCTCTTTGTCAGTTCTGGAAGTTTTTGTCAGCTTTGGAGTTAGAGGCCAGTATTTCAGGAACTGGACTGTATCCACGGAATTAGCAAGAACAAGAGTGTTCTAAGTGAGGAAGGATGCGAGCTGAGTTGAACTGTAGCTAGGACTGTATCTTGGGGGTTTGCCTTTCCCACAGAGGTGGCTGCAATAGCAGTTCCTCTGTCTGGAAGCAAACTACTTAATGGCAACTCCCTGAACTGCAAAAGATTCCCATTGTTTCCCTCTGGGCAACAAAGGAGTAAAAGCAACCTCTACACCTTCGATTGAGATTCTTCTTGCTCCCGGTATTCTATGCAGCTTGTTTAATGATAGCAATAGTTTCCGCAAAAGCCACTTGTCCTTGAAAAGATACTGTGAATTTTGCAATTAGAAGAGCCACCCTCCTACGCACTCCAGAGATTTAGAAATTACCTACTTGGAGTACAGTATGAGAAAAGTACCACCCATCTCTCTGTTCTAGAATTGGCATTTCTCTAAGTCAGGGTAGAAATGCAGTTTTGTCTTCCCCATGGCTGGTGGAGATAAAGAGAAAGGTTTGTTAACACTACAGTAATAAACCAACTTCTTCATATCACACAGCTGAAATAGTTCTCCTCCTTGCTTAGTTTCATCCAGAAATTAATCTGATTCACTTTCTTTTGGGTCACACAGACAAGAGCCTCAACAGTTTCACTGGAATTATGCAAGATTTGTCTGAATGGGACAGCATATCAGACCATTTAAAATTAAAATAAATATTACAGTGGTCCCTTATAACAGCACTTACTGAGTCTTTACTGTAAAATGCTCACTACTTTCAGTTAACTCAGAGCCCGGTTCTGTGAATAGGCACATAAATGCTGGAAGTTAGTCTACAAATAAGAACAAAGAGCTTCCCATGAGTAATGTGATAAATTCATCCTGTTATATGACAATTTCTGGGTATTTCAGGAGCAAGCTTCCCAGATTACCTCTCAGCTATTGCTAATCTAAATGAAAGCTAAAGATCTTTGCCATATCTCTTCATTTTCCCCTGTGAGAGCAGAGTGAGGTAAGGGCAGAGGCTTAAAATAAAACTACTGTTTTGCTCTAGTCTTGGAGTACCTGTGTATGAATTTCAAGCAGCAATTGCACATTGACTTACTAGAATGAAACAAAAAAGGAACAGAGGGAACTGAACATACTGAAAGAAATAAAGTAGATTCAGGATCAAATTCTACACCTTGCTGTAATTCCATTATTTTCAGTGGCCATAGACATGATCACATCTACAGCACTTTCATATATAACTACAGAAATGAAAGAAAAGGGTAAGCATGGCTGCCCATACACCAACATCCCCCCCACCAAACAAAGAAGCTACTGAAGAAATTTGTCATTTAGGGATTAATATCTTATCATCTCAAAGGTTTGAATATCAGAAGAGACTCTGTGATAATCTAAGTTGTGGAATTTTTACCAGTAGTTACTGTATTAAGTGTGTAATCTCTATTTGACTTGCAGCATATTTTTAGAAAGATACCCCATTTTGATTTAAAAACTAAATGTGAAGTATGAAATTTGTTTTGATTAAGCCTTATTCAGTGAAAAATTTGAAAAAGTATGCTAATCTGATATTTTTATATGAATGAACATTTTTTCCCTTAAAAATGACTTTTAGAAATGTAAACTAACAATTGCAGAAATGCTAATGAAAGCAAAACAAAACGTTTTGCTTTACCACAAATTGTTTTTGCAGTGATTTCCATTTACAGTTCCTGTTGCTGAGTTTTTATCATTCATCCCCATTATAGGGTTTTTTTTAAAATCTCAAAATCCCTCTCTGCTGGAGCAGCATTGCCCACTGGTCTTCAGCCACTGCATCACTGCATTTACCTACCTGGTTTCATTGCGAATGCTTTTGATGGATTTGTGCATTTTTAACACATCCACTTCAAAAGAGGCTATTGCCTATAACATAAAAGATAAAAGTATCTGTTCATAATTTTGTCAGTAATAACATTTCATTTTCTATGCAAATTTCACTATAAGAAGGCATGGCAAATTTGGGATTTGGGCTGGTTTACAGATGTACTAGTTAAAGTTTTTATTTATCTGATTGCAATCAACTGATGCATTAAAGTATTTCCAACAGCTATTAAAATGGACTGGAAAATTTACTCTATAAAATAAATTCTTTGTCTTATGGCAAATTCAAAATATATGAGTTTTGTTTTAAATTAGAACAAAAACCTCTTTCCCCGGAATTTCTGCAAAATGGAATATTCTGATTTGGGAATAACCTACTCCAAGTCCCACAGCTGCTTTGGGACAAGGAGATGATGGGAGGGACTAGATGTAGGAGAAGAGAAACTCCTGGTTTTTGAATGGAAGTAGCAGCCTCTGGGCCATGCAGGGGACAGTAGCCCAGAAGTCAGGGAGACAAACACTTTCCAGGTAAGTTGCTTTAGAGGCACCGTATAAGCTGAGCTGGAATCAGGCTGCCAGGAAATGATGAGACTAAGAGCCTGGTCCCCAGGACCTCCAAGCTCATGGATTCTATTAAAAGCTATCATTGGACTTACTGTCTGCATCTTTTTAAGCAACATTGAAATAATCTGCACTGTAAGACGTTGGCAATCAGTACAAAACTTCAAAAAGAATTCTCAGACCAGAAAGAAAACAAACAAGAGAGCAATGCATGTGACAGAATCCCACTAGAAGGATGCAAGCCCTGTCTCGCTGTCTTCTAAAATGACAAATGCCAGCCATCAAAACTATATGCTTAAGCAATGTCGGCCCAGAACTTCTCCTGCAGATATGTGCTGGCTGACACTATACTTCAAGCTGGGCAGCAGAGTCCTAAAAGACAGGTCTCCCACTGGGCAGCAGGGGAGTAGCAGCCAAAGGAGTGACCTGACATGCACAGGCTAGTTCTCAGTTACTGCACC
>VYZX01030118.1:0-53610 GCA_013401335.1 Brachypteracias leptosomus
AGGGTAAACCCACCACACCATCCAAGGTTGGCCAGACCAGTGAAAGAATAAGGAGGATGTACCCTTATCTGTTTTGTTTTTAACTCATCTGTTTCTCAGGCTGTGTCTTTCTTACAGTTAATTTGCCGGCAGAGAAAAATCGTCTGTTGGTTTCAGTCACACTGTCTGGTTGTGAGATTCATCCGTGGGTCAAATTCAGGGCCTGTCAGGCTTTAGCACTTCAGCAAGCAGGACAGAGCTTGGGTGAACAGGATATTCTTCTTGGAACTCGGGAGGAAAAAGAGATTGGATGATCTCTAGAAGCAAACTCAGGCTTTGCAAGAAAATTACAGAGCTGTTGTTCACATATGCAGAGAGACAACATGAAAGGCCAAAGCTCAACTAGAGTTGAAACTAGTTATTGTTGTACTAGACAACAGGAAAGTATTTTTAAAGAATGTTAATAGCAAGAGGAGGTCCAAGGAAAATATAGAACCCATACTTGTTGAAGATGGTCCCCTAGAAAATAGTGGTGCAGAAAAAGTAGAGGCATTGAACTTTTTATTTTGTTTGTCTTTAATACGAATGATAGAATCTGGGCTGTTTGATGCTGTGAGTTGGAAGACCACAACTGTAGGAGCAGTGACTTTCTGGTTTTGTGGGCATGGAAATTGTAAGGGGCCACCTCTATCAGCTGTGTGTTCATAAGTGCATGAAATCTGGAGTGATTAATTCCAGAATACTGTAGGAGCTGGTGGATGTTAAGGCAGAACCCTTTTTTATAATCTACCAAAGGCCTTGAGAGTCTGAGGAGGTCCCCACTGACTGGAAGCTGTTATTCCAATTTACAAGAAGGGCATGAGGAAACGAGTGGGCTGGAACAGAAAACCAGAATGGAATGGAATGGAATAGAATAGAATAGAATAGAATAGAATAGAATAGAATAGAATAGAATAATCCGGTTGTCAGGGACCTACAACGATCTCTTAGTCCAACTACCAAACCACTTCCAGCCTGAGCAAAAGTTAAAGCCCATTATCAAGGGCAGTGTCCAAACGCCTCCTTAGAAGGCACTGAGAGGCATGAGACATCAACCACCTCTCTAGGGAGCCTGTTCCTGTGGTTGACCACACTCTTGGTAAAGAAATTGTTCCCAAGATCTAGTCTGAACCTCTCCTGACACAGCTTTGAAATATTCCCATTCTGTGTTCCTGGGAAGACCCAGGAAACTACAGACCTGCTAGTCTAACCTTACTGCCTGGAAAAATGATGTAGTAGATCCTACTGGGTGCTACTGAAAGGCATTTCCAGGACCCAATATATTATGGACTTGTCTAGTTGTGTGCTAGACATTTTGTCCATCAGGCAGTCAGCATGGGTTCATAAAGGGAAAGTTCTGCCCAACTAATCTAAAATTCTTCTATGATAATGTCACTCACCTAGGGGGTGAAGGGATGGTGGTGCACGTAGCATTTCTGGATTTTAGTAAGGCTTTTGATACTGTTCCTCACAACATCCTTCTAGACAAGCTGCCCTGCTATGAGATGAATGGGTGCACACTGTGCTGGGTGAGGAACTGGCTGAACAGCAGGGTTCAGGGTCTTGTAGTGAAAGGGGCTATAGCTGGCTGGTGGACAGTCATCAGCAATGTTCCTCAGGGGCAATTCTAGGACCAATTCTGTTCAACATGTTTATCTATGGTCTGGAGACAGGAAGCGAATAGAGTGTTAGCAAATTTGCTGATAATACTAAACTGGATGTTGACTCTCTTGAGGGACAAAAGCCCTTGCAGAGGAATCTAGATAGATTGGGGTATTGGGTAGTCATCAATGGCATAAAATTTAACAAGAACAAATGATAAGTTCTGCACCTGGGATGGAGGAACGCTGGACACAAGTATAAATTGGGAGAGGAGTGGCTGGAGAGCAGCCCTGCAGAAAGGGATCTGTGGGTGCTGGTTGACAGCATAGAATCATACATGCTAAATTTTGACTGATCAATGTCAGCCTTAAAATGACAAAGATAGCTGCATTAAATGGGGAGAGGACAATGTTACTTATGGCTTGGTTCTTCAGGAAAGATCTCGTTGTACCTTTTATTGGATTCATGTGCCATCAGAAAACAGTGGGATGATTTCAGCTGACGATGATGACACTGGTCCACCTCTCATATTGTAAGCTTAAGGGTGTAGCATTTTGATTTTCCACAGTATTCCTAAAGTACTGTTTTCCCCCTTAAACAAATTGCCCTCAGAACAATTTGGGAACTTGGACTGGTTTCAGTAATGTGCTAGTACAAAATGTTGTCATTTTAGCAGTACCAGTGCAGGTCATTCACAGTAAGTGTTTTTTCTGGCTCTGTTGCAATTTGCTTTGCTTGTCACGTTGCCCTCTTATGCTGCAGCTTATCAAAAAACCTTTGATAATCACAAGGTTTTGTGAGATTGAAAGTAAGGTTGTGATTACCTACAAGTACGTGAACACTTCCAAGAAGAACATGCTAGGAGGTGGCTTGAAGGGAAAAAGTCCAGAAGCTGGGTTCCAGTAAGCCTTGATATTGAAGGGTCATGTGCAATGTAAAGGTATTTAATAACCATGATGAAAGCCCACACGCAGAACATTTTTTTACCATGCAGCATGCCACAGGTAGAGGATACTTTACAAATGGACATTTGTATTTTTTTTATACCAGAGATACTCCATATCATGGAATGGTTTGGGTGGGAAGGAACCTCAAAGATCACCTAGTTCTAACCTCCCTACTATGGCAAGGACACCTCCCACTAGACCAGGTTGCTTAAGGTGCCTCTGGATGACATCCCTTCCCTTCAGTGCGCCAATCACACCACATAGCTTGGTGTTGGTCGTGACTCTTTTGAGTGTGACCATTCAGCCAATTCCTTATCCACTGAGTGACCCATTCATCAAATCAAATGTACAAGTATGTTCAGACTTTTGGCTAATAAATAGGCAAAACCTCACAGAAACACTGTCAGCACAACCCTGGTTTTGATGTTGGAAGTGACGTGTGGAACTGAACTCCACAATCAGAAGAGATTGTAAAGTAGGTATGTTTTATTCGGCGCCAGGCACACAGGGCTAACGCCACCAAAAACGTGTGTAAAGCTACGCAAATAATTACTTCCTTTTTATACAATCAACTAGTGTATATTCACAAGATTTCAAAACACTCCTATACATATTCATGACCTGTCCTCGCTTCTCATGTTAATTAGGCTCCTCCCATCTGCGGCTGCGCAGTGCCTTCTGGTGGTGGTCACAGGGGGTTGCTGGGGGTCCCAGGGATGAAGATGCGCCGTCTTCCTTGCTGAACTCTCTCTGACCCCGATGTACTGCGCATGCCTGGTGTCCATTTGATCTTGGCCCAAGACTTCTATTTAGTTCAAACCGGCCCCTTGGGGTGAGGTCCTTTGTTCTTAGGGAGTATCTCTGTAGCTTTTCTCCACTACATTCTGATAGGTAATTACTCAAAAGCAGTAGAGCAGTAACACAAAGAAAGGGAAAATTACAAAATGTACAGCACATTTGAGGTAGCTTATGCAGGAGCTATGTAGCAAATGTAGCAAACTTAATCCTATGTATCAGAAGGGACAGAGGATCTTTCAAAGAGGGAGTTATGCCAATTCACATGCTTACTTTTAGGTTTTTTTCCCTGCAGAAAAGAAACACACAGAAGTTCAGACCAATCTCAAAGATATTCCTATTAGCTCAGAGAAACTCTTCTTATCTACGGCCAATAATTCACTTTCATAAAAGATGTTTACCAACAAAGATGTTTTCAGTCTTGCTCGACCGGAATGTTGTATAGGTACTTTGTCTGAGGTGTTTAAATTATTCTTCTATTTCACATTAGTTCCTGGCAGACTTGGAAAAGTATTAATTGTCTGAGTTGAAAACTGAGGAATGTCATGCATTATAGTTTAAGGAAATCTACAATTAGATGATCCAAAACCTTACCCAAACATGAAACAGAATTTCAATGTGATGGTCCTAATTCATAAACCTTAAGATTGCTTTGTTCTGACAAACATCATCATGAAAAAAATTTGTCCTCTCCTGACAAATTCGCTTTCCCTCCACAATCAGTCCTGAGCATCCACAGATGTGAGGGTGTCTGAATAAGGTTGCTGGAAGGGACAAATCTCTGTTTGTGATCATGTATCTCAACTAAATTTATTTCCCTGGACTTTCACTTATGATTTTTCCTACATTTCATCCTCTAAATCCTATCAGAAGTTGTTTCCTTTCCTCATGCCCTGTGCCCATTAATGTCCTTTCTATGTCAGAAAAATGGCACATCACCTCTACCAGACACAGGAAATGAGAGAATAACTCAGACCAGAAGTGATATTTGGAGGTGACTTGGTCAGATCTCTGCTCAGACCAAGGCAAACGTACCTTGGGTTGCTGAGAGCAATGTTCTGTTGAATTCTGAGGACCCCCAGGTATGAAGAGTTCACAGCCTCTCTGGGCAAACTTTGCCAATGTTTGACCACACTCATGGTGAGGAAAAAATCCCCAACATCTGATCAGAATTTTCCCTGTTGTGACTTGGGTCTATTGTCCCTCCTCCTAACCCTGTACACCTCAGCTAACATGAGAGAAAGCAGAAAGACCAGAGACACACTATGGGTAAGACTGAACTGGGGCAGCCAAAGCAAGTTAAGACTGACGAAGAAATTTTCCCATGAGGAATTTCCAGTCTGGGAAAACCTGCAGTGCCTCATCTGAGGCTCATCCAAAGGTTAGGGATTCATATGCCTTTTCCTACTAGTTTCCCAGGGAGTTGTTTACTTATTTTTTTAATAGTACAACTGCACCTGCCTCTCTGACCTACTGAGAACAAATTATCTGTAACCTTCCTGACAAAGAAAAATGAAGCTATGTTACCTAGAGGCAGTCTCTATGCAATGATCACAATATTTACATTGGATTCTTTTGTTGACCCTAGTGCTCACTTTGTCAAAGATACATTAATTACTTGAAACTTGCATCATATAAGTCAACATGAACATGTAGGTCAAGATAAAACCTTGATACTTCTTGAACCTTATACTTCTTTCATGTTGCAATGTACTTCTATTCTTTGGAATTACTCTGCAACAGATGGTGGGGTAAAAAGCTAAGCTGCGGAAATGTGCAATGCCAGTAGTAAAGAATTTTGTGAGAAGGCTTTAGAATATCTTAGACATAAAGAACTCCATAACACTGTTGTCCAAATAGATCTTCAAGAAAGCAACAAAAATAATATTTTAGATGAAGTCTGTGAACCAGTAACCAATTCAAGCACTGATTAGAAATTAATTAGAAACACTTCTGTTAAAAAAAATTGTTGAGATTTCGTGCTTGATCTTTCCTTCATATTTCAGACACAGGTAAGAAAGAGTATGTCTGATGCAACAGCTTTCTAATACAAAGTCCAGAGTTCACTCTGCTGGAGGAAACATAACCAAATGTACCTTCACTCATAAGAGTGAGATAATGCCAACATAACTAGGAAATGTGACATAAACCGATCTCATTTTATTCACGTGTTATATGTATCTGTCACTGAAAAAAGCTACGAAACAGTTCCCTGTGCTGCAGTTAAAGAGGTCTGTTAACTTCTAGTTGCTGACACATACTGTAACATACATACTGCATGTATGTCCAGCCTACCATTACTCTGGACATGGCTTAAATGAGAAATCTCAGCTCCAGGTAAGGCATTCCCTGCTGTGAGGATACAGATGCTTCATCTCTTGTGCCACCGTGGCCCTCTGGAAGTGTACTGCTGTCAAATAGAACTCACCAAGGTGATCAGCTCAGTGCTGGGATGGTCCAGGGCTGAGTGGGGCAGAACGAAGGAGGACTGCAGTGTACAGGGAGGTCTCCTAAATGACAGGGTGGCAACGCAACTGCCATGTAGAGGAGAAGGCTCTGGGGAGACCTTATAGTGCCTTTCCAGTGTTTAACAGGGGCCTACAGGAAAGCTGGGGAGTGAGTGTAGTGATAGGATGAGGGGTAATGATTTTAAACTAAAAGAGGGTAGATTTAGATTAGATACTGGTAAGAAACACTTTACTGTGAGGGTGGTGAGGCACCTCTTCAATTTTACAGCCCTTCCCCCTCAAATTGAGGCTAGATAGTTACTGGCTATGCTAGCCCATAAAACAAGTGAAATATAAAACATTCTCTTAAGCCATATATTTAATCTATAGTGCAAACTGCAAGGTGAGAAAGAAGGCTGTATCCTGATGTGGCCAAACCCTGCTGCAATGCCCCAGGAGGGTTGCAACCGAGCACCCTATTACTATACAGAAGAACAGGTTTGAGACCATCTAAAGAACCTGAAGGTGCACGAGTCCATGGGTCCTGATGAGATTCATCCATGGGTCCTGATGAGAAACATCCATGGGTCCTGAGGAAGTAGGCGACCAAGTTGCCAAGCCGCTTTCCATCGTATTTGAAAAGTCATGGGAGTCTGATGAAGTTCCCATTGACTGGAAAGGGAAAAAATAAGCCCCATTTTCAAAAGGGGAAAAAAGGAAGACCTGGGCAACTACAGGCTGGTCAGTCTCACCTCTGTGTCTGGCAAAATCATGGAACAGACCCTCCTGAAGGCTCTGCTAAGGCACACGGAAAATGATGAGGTGACTGCTGGCAACCAACATGGCTTCAGCAAGGGCAAATCTTGCCTGACAAATCTGGTGGCTTTTTACAATGGAGTAACAGCATTGGTCGAAGGGCAACCAATGTCATCTACTTGGACTTGAGAAAAGCCTTCAATGCTGTCCCATATGACAACCTGGTCTCTAACTTGGAGAGAGATGGATTTGATGGACGGACCACTCAGTGGATAAGGAATTGGCTGGATGGTCACACTCAAAGTGTTGCGATCAACAGCTCAATGTCCAAGTGGAGACCGGTAACAAGCGGTGTTCCTCAAAACTCAGTACTGGGATCAATCCGGTTTAACATCTTTGTCAGTGACATGGACAGTGGCATTGAGTGCACCCTCAGCAAGTTTGCAGACAACACCAAGCTGTGTGGTGTGATTGACCCACTGAAGGGAAGGGATGCCATCCAGAGGGAACTTGACAGGCTTGACTGGTGAGCCCATGCCAACCTCATGAAGTTCAACAAAGCCAAGTGCAAGGTCCTGCACCTGGGTCTGGGCAATCCCAAGCACAAATACAGGCTGAGCAATGAGTGGATCGAGAGCAGCCTTGCGGAGAAAGACTTGGAGGTGCTGGTTGATGATAAGCTCAACATGAGCCAGCAATGTGCCAGTGCAGCCCAGAAAGCCAACAGTATCCTGGGTTGCATCAAAAGAAGTGTGGCCAGCAGGTTGAGGGAGTTGATTCTGCCCCTAGAGTACCGTGTCCAGTTCTGGAGCCCCCAATGCAAGAAGGACATGGGCCTGTTGGAGGGGGTCCAGAGGAGGGCAACAAAAATGATCAGAGGGTTGGAACACCTCTTTTATGAAGACAGGCTGAGAGAATTGGGCTTGTTTAGCCTGGATAAGGGAAGGCTCCAGGGAGACCTTATTGTGGCCTTCCAGTATCTGAAGGAAGTCTATAAGAAAGCTGGGGAGGCACTTTTCACAAGGGCCTGTAGTGATGGGATGAGGGTTAATGGGTTCAAATGGGAAGAAGGTAGATTTAGATTGGAAATTAGGAGGAAATTCTCTATGTTGAGGGTGGTGTGACACTGGAACAGGTTGCTCAGAGAAGTTGTGGATGCTCCATCCTAGAGGTGTTGAAGGCCAGGTTGGATGGGGCCTTGAGCAACTTGGTCTAGTGGGAGGTATCCCTGCCATGGCAGGGAGGTTGGAACTGGGTGATCTTTGAGGTCCCTCCCAACCCAAACCATTCTATGATTCTATGATACTATGATGTCTGTATAACAAAATGCAGATATGTTACTTTCTGTGTAGCTGTCTGTTTAGTTTTCTTGGGCTATGCTAAGGTAGCAAATGATGTACGTATATGTGAAAAATTTCAAAAATGAAGACGAATATGCATCAGAAGAATGTACTGTCACCCTGCTATGGCCAATTAGCAGCTGTTTTCCCTCCTCCTCCCCCACAGCCCGCGGGGGATGTACATTACATTTCCGAGAGTGGCCTCCTCCCTCACCAGGGAGGTCGCTGACCTGACCCAGCTTTCACCAGGGCATGCTCACAACATTAAACATTTAACAAGGTGATAAGAGCCTGGGGGATTAGCATTTAGGGAAAAAGGGTGTGACCTCTATAACTAAGTTCTTATTTAAGAAAAGTAGACATAAGTGTCCTATTTCAAAGTCTCTATTTAGCAGGGAAAGGATAGAGCAGACTGTATTTGCTCTTGCAGGCGTGAGAGAAAAGCACGGATGGTACCTGTGGTCGGATGGAAGTGATAGCTCTCTTAGGGGTTGGTGTTAATAGCAAGGAGAAGCAAGGGAAATTTTTTATTAACTGGAAACTACTTAGCTACAGATTAACTTGGTTAACTGCCAGCCCCTCCCCCCACCATTGTATATAATTTAATGGTCGGCCTTTCCTGATATGTATTTTTTTCCAGGCCTTTTGTCAGACATGTAAATCTACACATAGAGATATCATTAACAGCATTTAATTCTCCTTTCTATAATTTGGAGATTTTTATTGAGACTCCATATCTAATTCAGTGCAGATGATTGTGGTTCATTATAAATTTTTGTCACATTTTAGTAGAATTTTGGGAAAGTGTGACCTAAAACAGTGTTGGAAAGAACTATATTTACTTTCACGCACATTCACATCACGATTGCAAAACAGAAATATATACACGTAACAAGTACCTTAGAATTCTTTTTAAAATATTTATTAGGCACTCGGACTTTTGCACTATGGTGATTTGATGGTTTGTTATCCATAGCTCAAGCTTTCAAGTCTGCAAAACACCGAACCCATCACTATATTTCCATGAATATTTACAAAATTGCTCTCCAAAATAAAGCAATGCATTAGCTAAATGTTCTCTGAAAAGAATAACTTTGTGCAGTTCAATTTTCACTGGAAATAGAGTAACCCTTTTTCTGGCTATGTTGACATAACTGGGCTCTGGTATCAGTTTTTAAACACTTGTTTATGCATCAGCTACTGTTGCCATTCCCTGACTCTTCTGCCATGACATCTGGGCTTGTGGACTGACTGGGATAGGCAGGACACACCAACCTGCCCCTGATCTGGCTGATGGAGTGAACAGGGACATGCTTTGGCATTGCTCTGCAGCAGAGAGAGCAAACAGCCTTCCTGACTCACTGAAGCTTCCCTCTCCCACCTCCAGTTTCGGGGGTGCTTGCAGCATCTGCTGACATGCCTCACATGCAGCTGTCAGAGATCAAAATTAAACTTTTTTCCTTACCTTTCTGAAGTGAAATGAGTGAAAGTTGGGCATTCATTGGGCACAGGCACAGGAAGGGCACCTGATGTTTATAATGCAGAATATGCACTAAATCATGCAAAAAGTAGTCCCTAGTATTTGTTTATTGATACTTAGAAAGGGTATAATACTGTTTCCATGGCTGTTTGCTCAGTCTGGGGGGCTTTTCCCTCTCACTCTAGCAGTTATTTTGTTGTGACTAGCAGTGTTTTGAAACCATTTCCTTTATTGGGAACTTCAATGCAGTAATTTTTATACATCGAAATTTTAACATCCTTTTTGCTATCAGTTTCTGTAAGTTTTTATCTCAAATCCTGTTTATACTCTGCATTGCTCTTCTGATGACTTCCTTTTATGACCTGATCTCACAAAACAAACCCTTGTTTTTAGCAATGATTTTGTTGAGTTTCCTAATTGAATCATTTAATGGGACATTACAAAAAAATCAAGATAGTGAACATAACTAGGTGAAAAAAACATGCGCGTTTTACATCCAGACTCGAGATTTTTATTTCCTTTTTGGCTTTTTTTGCTAAAGACAATTGCTAGACTCAATTTTTGCTGATTTTTTTTGGAAAGTACTTAATGGTTTGTGCTTATGGGAATGAATCCGAAATGCAACTGGTATACTTTGAAAGCAGTAAAATTGCCTAATGTACACACAGTTCACGTAAATTTACAGAGAAACTCTGCTTACAATAAAAAGGTTTGTTTCAAATCAGTGTAATGCATTCAACATTTGAGCTATAATTGTAATTGCAGTGAATGTGATCTGCCTAGAGCTTTCAAAAAAAAAAAAAAAAAAAAAAATCTGGTGCCACTATGACACGTTTCCAAGTATATAAGTGCTCTTAATTTTGTGTTATATCTTTCAAAGAATTTCTTTCAAATCAAAGAAAAACACTGTTAAAAAGGAGATGACTTTCATAGAAGAGATGCCAAACATTTCAGGGAAAATAGCCATTCAGAAATAAACAGCTGGAAGCAACTTGAAGATGACAGATTTATCATTTGGGATCGAGTTATTGGGGCCTGTGGTTAGGTTGGGGCTTTTGTGACTGAGTCAATGCTTTTTTACCATGTGCTAGGAACAAGAGTGACATTTACTTCAGAGACATTTTCATTAGTGAATTATATCTAAGGGCAGTTGCTGTTGGTAAAAGATCAAAGGTAAAATCCAATGATGGGTAAAAATATCAGTAATGGACAAAATCTCTAAGAGAGAAAGGAAAGACTATGGCACACAGCTCTATGTACAGTCAAGTGTCATCAGCTTTCTTTCTGCTTGGAGCTACAACCTTTCCAAGTCAGCAGCATCAAGGCTGGCAGAAATGACTGCCTAGGCCAGTCACAGGAGGTTAATGTAGCCGCACTATGGCCATAGAATGAGACCTCAAGCAAAGCAGGTGGCCAACAAGACACTGCAGAAGTTTGAATCATAAGCTTGACATTAGTTTATTGTGCAGCACCAAAGCAATCAACAGTCACAAGTGTGTCTATCATTTTGCTGTTAAGCTGCTACATCCCACCTTCTAGCCAGCTGTGGTATGGCACAAACAGCCAGGCAGGCACAAATAGCATCATCAGGCACCCCCACCATGTATGTGCACAGGGGACTACAAAGTGAGTGGTAAAGTGTAATAGAAAATGAGAGGTCTTGTGGCATGTGCTAAGGCAAGCACCAGGAAGTTTTTCTGTAGTAACTGAAGTGTTATTAATCTATAAGATTGCTTACCTGATAGCAGGTCATTCCTTTGCCTATACCTTGCATCTGCTGGTCAAATACATGGATGTCGTTGGACAACTTCATGGATTCTGTTACAGATCTGCTTAAAGTTGATACATGTAGTAATCTAAATAAACCAGATAATATATTCAAGTTCTTATTAGATAATATAGATGGTGTTCTTAAAGTATAGCTACTAATTTTCTACAATAATTCTTCAAAAGTTTTTATGTTTCAGGAAAAAAAAATACTTGTGATTTTTATTGCTTTGAAGAAGAAAACAATGTATTTCCACTGTAGCCATCAGTTTCCTAAATTTATTTTGTTGTCATTAAAAAAAATAATCACAAATACCTTTGCTCCTGAACATTTGAAAAGTGAGGTCCAGCATGTAGATGAAAATATAGGCCTAATTTTCAGGCAATTGTTTCTTAAACCCTTTGTCTGAATGTTTGGATTGTTTTGTTTCTACTCACCAGGTTTGCAGTCAGCAAAGCTTAAAAGAAGAAAGAAAGAAAAAAAAAAAAAGAAAAAAAAAGAAGGACAAATTTTGAGACTGAAGGAACAGCTGTGTTGGTTCTCCACTATGGCAAAGCCAAGCAAAATACCAGAGAGCATCAGGTAATTTAATAAGGCAACTGCATATGAGGCCTAAACTAAATGTACCAGACATGTATGAATGATGCTTTTATGTTATGTTGTTGCTTTTGCTAAGAAAGCATCATTTAGAAGACTGTGGAATTCTAAGGTTTAATACATAAAAGTTACTAAGATTTGATTTAGAGGATTAAATATATATTTTTCCAGAGCAAGTCAGCTAATTTTTAAGACTACACTTCATTTTTCTTTACTTCAGCACTGCCAGTGAAATTTGACAGTCTTGGGTGTTTAATGTGAAGGTTTATTCCAGAAGAGAGCAAAAGATAGCAACATCTCTCTTAAACAAATACCCCTTCTGGTACTCTGTCTACAGTGATAACTTCAAAGACTGCAGCATTTGTTTAAATTGTAGAATTTTATGTCCTTATTATACATCAGGGTGAATTCACTAAAGTGAATTCTGGTTTAGGACCTGTGTTTAGTTTTACAAATCTTGTTAATGAATTGATACATGCATAGCTAACTGCAAAAATGTGGAAGCCTTCAGCTGAGTTTTACTCAGATTCTAATGTGAAAGAAAAAAGTCTAGGATAATCCAAGAGAAGATCAAAGATGATGGCTTTTGTCAGGCAACATGGGCAAACATGTCAAGCTAATCATAATACTTTTGGCCTAGGTCTTGTATGTTTTATCTGCAGCTAATCCCCTGGACTACCGCGGACTAAAGGGAGCAAATATGCCACCAAAGGCAAGAAATGGCTTTGCAAGTGAATAGCTTTCAGATGAAGAGAGCAACAGAACTGCTTTAATTTTTGAGCTTTGTAAAACAGTCTCCAGCACTTTTACACTCGAAAACTCAAGTGTATCACATCTGTGTTGGACTTCCATGGCTTAAAGATTTTGTGCAAAAAATATAAAGAATATATGAGAAGCTTATCTCAGATTTCATAGATTTTGTTTGGCCTGGAGTTAGGAGACTGGACTGCTGTGCCTTGAAATGAGCACATCGTCACTCCAGACTTGAAGACCAGGGCTCTCTGAACTCTTTAAAGCGGGTGAATGTACTTCACTAATCATAGAGCATTTTGGTTTATATTATAAGGCATCCCTACTGAAGAGGCACTGGACAGGCTTGTGAAAAGGAAATGCACCAAAGGTTACTAAATACATAGAAAACATCTCTAATTCAATAAATGCCCAAGCCATACAGTGTTGGTGGCTAGGAGAGTGTGGGGAGGAAGCCCCTTACATGCTTTGCCTGCTCTTCTTTCCTCACAGGCACCTTCTTCTGGTCATTGTCAAAGACCAAATCTGTCTGTGATAGCCTCTGGGCTCAGCCACTGTGGCATGCTTGCGCCCTTAAATTAGCAGACACTTTGACTTTCTTCCTTACTTAATAATCAGAGTGTTGTAAGTGGTTATTGAAGATGTAAAAGAAAAGATGTTGAAGGAGCTTGTTTCTGAAGTAGGTCACCTGTGGGCAAAACTCAATATCTTAGAAAGAGGTTCTCAAAGTCCAGCAAGGTCATTAGGGATTCATTAAAGCTAATGAAGGAAGAGTAGCTTGAAGCTTCCTGAAGCTGGTTCACATTTCTTCACCTTGGGATCCACAGACCTGAGCCTCCTCCTATGGATAATTACCTTTACCCAGGATTTTAATAACTGAGCAGACATCACTGTATCTTTGTACAACAAAGTGGGAAATTAATACTCAATATTTGGAGAATAGCCTCGTAGTTAAAACATTTGGTGTAAAAGTGAGAGACCTGAGTTCATTTCTTCTTTCCAACCCAGGCTTTGCAATACCACACTGATTTTTTCTCCAGTGAGGGTAGTGTTCAAACTATCAGTTGAAGGGACATTTTTGTTGAGAGAGATTCTTCCCGCCTTTCTGCAGCAAGAACACAAGATTAACTGGAATGTTAAACTGAGAGCATGTTTATTTATCCTAGTGGTTAGGCTATTGATCTGGGACAAGGGTTGGCAAGTAATCTAAATATTGGACTATTAATTAGAAGATCAGAATCACATAATCTCTATTTTTTTCTGTAAAATCTCACTCTAGTTTGTGAGGAGTCCAGGTTGGTGGGTATATGGGAGGTGTGTTTAAGGCTTACCTAGAAGCCTTAAAGGACAGCTGCTTGAGTGTTTGGTTCTTCACTGGAGTCAGAGAGGAGATAGACAAAGAGGTACTCAGAGCAGTTTTTCTCCTTAGATGCATCTGGTGCCCTGGGAATTTTCAGTCAAACAGATAAACATGCCCAGCACTGCGGAAGAGTAGAAGCTAGATTTTCAGGATCAAAATTTCAGCCCTTGGGACACATATTCCTCCCTTTCTGAATCAGAGTATCAACAGGGGAAAAACAATCACTATGCAGCTGGTTTTACATGTTGGAATTTCCAAAGGTATTTAGGCACCTAATGACCACTGAAAACAACATGTTCTATGTGTATTACTCTAACAGGTGCTAGTTTTGCTGTAGACTCAGTGAGACAAAAAGCCTGAAGAAATCATAGCTGACCAGGAAATTAGTGTATGTAGGAACTCTAGGAAAATTGTAGTATTTATCAGAAAGACAAATGAAATAGAATGAATGAAACAAATTAAAGGACCAGTCCCATCTTTCTTGAGCTGCCATTAAAAATTCTTCATGAGTACTGAGGTAGCTACTCTTGGGTGAGATAACTACTACCTTGTATTTCCCAAAGGGCAAGAAATAGAAAAATTTGTCTTATGAGAAATACAGATCTGTCTCTGTGCATCATTTATTAGCATAGAATACATGCATTATAGGGCAATGGTATGAGAATATGAAGACAAAATATTACCATTAATTCTTATTAAAAAGTATTATCACATTCCCTTTTAGTGCACTCGAGCAAATAGCAAATGAGGTAGGTTGGTACTGCAAAATACATGATAGTCAGATTACTCATTGCAAGGAGATTGTGGTGTACATTTAGAAATAATTGATTTATTAGTTTAATTTCATGGAAGTAAATTTTTGTTGAAATATCTATTCTCTATCCTACTGAAGATATTAAAGTCAAGTGAAAGAACATACAATATCCTTTCTTTGAATAATACATTGCAATTTAAAGCTAAATAGGTTTCTGTGGGATTTACTAGGAAAGTAGGTGCAACAGTGTGCAGGATACAAATGAAATTTTGATAGCCATGAAACTCTCTTCTTAATGTTCCTGTTGGGAGAGTACCTAGGAAATAATCTATTCTTCTGAAATAGGCCTTCAACTTTCAGGCCACAGATACCATAAGCATACTGTGCCATCCCATACACAATAACATCTTACCATGACATCATACCCTGTATCATGAGGGACACTGCTTTTTCTTCTCCAACTGAAGCATCCAGCCAGAAGTTTTAGCTTATTATAAACAAAATAATTGATTCAGACATTTTCTCAGGAAAAACTGCTGCTTTAAACGGCTGAGCATGTCTTCCAGAACACAAGATGTGAAACTGGCCTTGGCAAGCTACTTGAACAAAGAAAGGTGGTTTTCATTTCTCTGCAGTGTTCTGTTATTTATTTACTTATTCTACCTTTGCTTCTGTTTTACCTCTTTACACACAGATACTGTAAATGTGAATTGGCTATTTGCTGTTGATTGTGAAAATGTTGTTTATTGTTCCAGGATTTTTCTTCTCTTTTCTTTGCTTTTAAACAAAATCTTCTAAATTCTTTTTTTTCCCTTTAAACACATATGAATACTTTCTGTATGTATGAAAAGAATCATTGTTTATGTTAAATAGGAAAGGTGCAGATACATAACATTTCCCCATAATTTTATAATAGTGTTCCTCAGTCTTGCACTGCTATATATCTAAGAGATGAAGACTGTGGTGATTTGATGGGTGAATTGTGAAACTTGCTGAAGCAGAAATGCACTAATACTCTGTTAGTAGCCTAAATCCCTGTTGCTGATCTAAGGCTGGACCCAGTACTGGCACACAGTGTTGCTGCCCACGGAACTGTCTTGCCAGGCACTTGGCCCCTCAGTGCCAGACCAGCACAATGAATGGTGAGACCATAGCTGATTTAGGTTATGTGGCAGAAAGCAAAGCACTGAAAATAAATGGCCACTGGCCTCATGCAATGAAATACCTTGTTTCTGTATGCAGGGCATATTCAGCATACTCAGAAGGTCTCTTTATCTGCCTTTCCATACTGGTCTGTATAGGCTGAAAGGCTGCCTCAGCTGGTCCCTGGTGTGTGTGTGTGCAGGACAGAGTGGGAGGGTCCACCATCTCTCACCCTGCCTTTGAGGAAGATCCCTTTTCCTTGTTCTTCACTGTCTCCTCTGCACACAGGCTACTGGTAAAAGTGGTTGCAAATGTTTTTTTTTAACTCTGCATTCTTTCTGTTGTTCTTCAGCTTCTGCTTGCCTGAGCTCTGGAGGGTAATGTTTAGCCCAGGTAAATCTTGAATTCCTCACTGCATTTTGAGGCACAGAAGAAATTGTGCAGGCACTGGTGTCAGTCATTGGACAAGGCAGGACTGCTCTATTGCTCTATGAGTGATGGTCTGCACCTGTGGAAAAAAAAGGTCTTCTCCTTCCTTGTGATTTCCACCATCACTCTTATTACAAATAGATATGAATTTGCTGGGAATCAGCAAAGCTGCTTCCTGAGGCCTTGAATTTGTAGCTCATATCCATGATAGAAAAAAGATAAAGTGTCTTCATAAGGAGTGCCTGACTGGCAATGTTTAAGTACTTCATGTTGTCCTGAGTTTGGCTAGGATAGGGTTAATTTTCACAAGAAGCTGGGAGGGGCCCACAGCCAGGATAGCTAGCAAAACAAACCAATGGGATATTCAATAACATACTGATGTCCTGCCTGCTGTATAACAGGAAGGTTGGCTGGGACAGGGGTGTGGGTGGTGGTTACTTGCTTTATATATTTCATGAATATTATTGTTATTATTGCTGTTTCTCCTCTTTTTGTGTTGTTCTAGTAAACTGTCCTTATCTCAGTCCACAGGAATTTATATTTTCCTCCCAATTCTTCTTCCCATCCCATGGTGGAGGGAATGGGAGGTGCAGGCAGTGAGTGTGCAGCTGTATGGTGCTCAGTTGCCAGCTTGGCCTAAACAATGGCACAAGTTTAGCACCTCGTGTCACTCTCCTGAGTCATTCATGTGGCAATGGCCTGAAGCGGTTGAACAGGAGCTTTTGCAGAGAGAAAGGCACATTTCTCAAAGGACCAGGGATGACATAGGCAAAACTGACATTTCTGGGGGCTTGGAGGAAACATGTTTCATAGAATTATAGAATCAGAGAATGGTTTGGGTTGGAAGTGATCTCAAAGATCATCCAGTTCTACTCCTCCTTCCATGGCAGGGACACCTCCCACTAGATCAGGTTGCCCCATCCAACCTGGCCTTCAACACCTCCAGGATGGAGCATCCACAACTTCTCTGGACAGCCTGTTCCAGTGTCTCACCACCCTCAGGGTAAAGAGTTTCCTTCTAATTCCCATCTAAATCTACTCTCTTCCCACTACTCCTTGTCCTATCACTACAGGCCTTTGTGAAAAATCCCTCCCCAGCCTTCTTGTAGGCTCCCTTCAGATACTGGAAGGCCACAATAAGGTCTCCCTGGAGCCTTCTCTTCTCCAGGCTGAACAAGCCCAACTCTCTCAGCCCATCAGACTTGTTCAGCCTATTTGAAACTACTCACTTTTCAAAGACTCCAGACCTACACTGACTACCATGTCCTTATCTTCAATTTTTAAAACATTACTGTCTCCTTCCATCCACCAATCTCCAAAACCCCTTGACACCCATTTCCTTCCTTCCAGAACCAGTATCTGTGCTACTTTGGTGAATCTAGATTTTGTTACTGTAAAGAAAATCTACTTTGCCCTCAGCCGAGGGGTAGAAAATTTGATATTGCCTACCCTATTGGGAGGTTTGGACAGTGGTTGAAGTTTCTAGCATACGTGCTAGCAATCTCATCCTGTACTCACAGTCTCTGAAATACTTTTGTACTTTCAGTTTTGCAATCCAGACATGTAGCATAGCTAGGGTCCCATAGTAGTTTTTGCCCCCCCACCACCTTGTTTTACCCATATTCCTGACACTAAGCCAATGATTAAACATGTCTGAGTAGATGCAAGATCAGTCCTGGTACCTCTCAAGTTAAATACAACAAAGACACTCTTATTCCTTTGTTGTGAAATTTTGATGCTGCTTCACTGTCTTCTGCTTGATGCTGATACAATGGTATTTTTGTCATACTCCTGTCGGAGCTGAGACAAAGGGGAGTTAAGCCATACCATAGCTGAATGAAGTTTAATTAAACTTGGAATAAGTAACACTGAAAGATAAAATTCTTTTATGTTTCTGTTGTGGTGAGAAGACCTTTTATGCCAATCAATACCCAATTTCAAACTTCAAAGGAATATTTGGAACAATTCCTGTAATCTAAAAATGGAGAACATGCTCAGCTGTCTTTTATACCCATGTTTCTTCCCTCTCCCTCCACCAGTGCTTGTCATTCAACTTGAATGTGTTTTGCTTTAGAATTTGATCCTAGCTCGGATTGTAAAAGTAAGTCTTCTGCTAGGCAAATTATTTAATTGATCAGATTACTTTCCATCGATGTAGGGTGTGCTATCAATTTCCTCATATTCAGTTAGTATCTTTACTAAAATGTTAGTAACATGACAATAATATGCTTGCACATCATGGTTGAAATGAAACAACTACTTTCTCACCAACTAGTTTTTACATTGTTGAAAGGGTTGGTGTCAGGATTTGTTCTGAAACACAGGTTGAGAGACCAGATAGGAGAAACTTGCTCATCTCTAGCCCTTTGCCTACCTGGTCAGGCATGAAAAAAATTTTGCAGAATTGTACATGTTTAGTACTCTCCCTCCTTCTGTTCATGGGGTCAATGTTATGGCTTTAATGAATGAGATTTACAGACCCAATTCTTTACACAGTCAGGCTCCCCATCACATTTGCAGTAGATAATGAATTTATAGTAGATCTTCCTCTAAAAGCATGGAGAATAACAGAGTTGGAGAAAGGAACTGGAGAAGGGAAATTAGAGACATTGCTGTCTCAAGTATAATTCAAGATATTTCTTATTCTCCTGTCTGGAAGGGCAGCATTTACTGGGTGAAATGACTTTTAAACAGGAAACTGCTTGAAATTATCATCTACTTCTTTCTAGCTTTGCCTGCTGTGCAATGTGATGGGGATAAGAAATGAAGTTTTAGTTTGGCTTGGTTAGGCTCCAGTTCAGCTGTGGATTAGTCTTCATGAATATTTTATTGGCTTGTAAATCTGAGTGTTGTGCACTACTGCTTGTGATATGTATATAGAGTGTTGTATTGTGCTACTTAATATTTCCCCATGATCTCAGCACTGATAGATGCTATAACCACCACTGGGAAGACTTCAGTACAAAGGACATCTCCATTTCAGACACATTCAGTCTTCAGTCAGTAACCTTCCCTGGCTTTAGCTTAATAAATGTCTGTGGTAGTATATTTTTGGCACAATTGCTTTTAAGGAAAAAGATGCTTCTGCATCTTTCATGGCATATCTTGTCTACAGAGAAACATTGCTCCAGAAGGAAAATAATTTTCAACAGATAAGCACTCCCCAAAGTATTTGTTAGCTATCAACTCAGATAAACCTACATGTAAAGGATACAGAAATCCTACTTCTCACCCTACCCTTCTTGTTTATTTATGGGTTCCCAGACATATTAATTATACTTCATTTGGCTTTTCCACAGAGGCTTCTGAACAACAGGGGCAGAGGCTGCTCAGTTTAATTGCCTTGGCTTATATTTTGTTCCCCTGAGAATATCCTTAATTAATGTGATACTTCTTCTCAAGTGAATTTGTCAACTTCTCCATCTCACAATCATTTATGAGTGGTACAGCCTCATGTGTACCACTGATGGAAATACTGTTTGTTGGCTTTATGTAAATAAACTGTAGTTGTGAGAAGTTAGATGTGGGACTTCAGTGATTAAATATAAAGAGACACTGGCAAGGTGGTAAGCTGCTAAATATGACCTAGTTCAGCTTCTTTTATTTGTTTGCAAAACCAAATCCCTATGGAGTGGCTTTTGTAAATGCCATGGTGATGGTAGCTGGGGAAATTCCCTGAGTGGAGCAGTTTGGAACTCTTTCTGAGGTTTTTATATTAGCTTTTGTTATAGCTTTTGATAAAACAGTTCAGGCAGACACTTTTTTTTTCCTCTTCCCCCATGGAAATTACATCCTGGAGATGGAAAAGCATTTCACTGATCATAAATATTGATACAAGCTTGCAAAACCTCTTTGTGTTAACAAAATGGCATATCTTCAAGAAAAACGTTTGAATAAAACATATATGAGTAACTGAGAAATGAAGGAAGAAAGGGAAAAGTAGGTGTTCTAAGGAGCTTTTAGGAAGTGAGTTTAGAGAAATCTGTGACAGAATTCCCTAGCATGGATGGCTTTTAAGAGCTCGGAGAAAGCTTCTGTTTAGTACTGCTTTCTGTAAAGCTCTTACAGAGTAATCAGCTCTTTTTAGACCATGGGCTCAAAAATTCTCCCCTAAATTATATCCCATGGGTTGCTGTGTGGCTGATGCCTAACCCTGTTTGTAAATGCTAGCTGCATGCACAGCGCTGACAGCAATACCTGCATTTGTGCGACGTGTGCCTGGAAAGCCAAATGCTCTAATATCCCTATGCTTGCATTTAAGAATTTGAAGGGCTTTATAAATGTTGAGGAAAATTTGAGTATTTCCTCTTAAGGACTTCTCCCAGGCTATTACAAAAGAGATCTGAAAACTGGTCTGGAAAAATCTTCATTCCAGCTGTTCAGCAAAAGCCATGTGGACTGTGTTGGATGAATGGCACAACACCCAAGGGCCTTGTGAGGCTAAGAGGGCAAATCCACAAATATGGGCAGCACCATCCTCTACAGGTGGCTAAAGTGAAGATATAAAGTAAGGCAGCTTAGAGAAGTAGTGTTGCTAATCACTGCTTCTCAAATCTTTTTCAAAATACATTTTGGTTTATGTGGGGAGATCTGAGCTGGCTGTGACTCAGTTTCTTCATGGCAAGAAATCAAGAACTGAGTGTAATTACTAACTGGAGGTATAAATGCTTACCTCTCAGACCTGCTAGCATATAAAGGCTGTAAGCAATTCATTGCCTCTTGTAACCACTTACAGTCCATAATTATATATCCATTTCTCATTCTTCTACCTCTGAGGGATGAACCTGCTGCCAGCTATCTGATTCTTGCATTACTTCTATAACCTGAGTTTTTTGTGACAAGTTGGAGTGTGTGAGCTGTCATCTTAAAAAAAAGCGCTGCGGAGATAGGATTAGCACAGGATGCCACCTTTTGAAGCTATAATGTGTCAATTTGTCCTGTGTTAAGCAGCTGACAGCTCTGCTGGCTCAGTGACATCCCAGTGATGAAGAACATATTGCACAACTCTTTTTCAAAAAAATGTTCAACATTTTGGCTGTGTCTTGATTGTAGATTTTCAGAATCCCATTCTCATGTTTCGCACAACTTTAAATATGTAGCAAAGGGAAGGTAACTTGTTTTTCCCAGACTTCTTTTCTCTTGAGTGCAGGGGTGCCTGTAGAGCATGGCCTATGAAGAATGAAGAAGCTCTGGTAAAATGCCTCTCCTGGTAAAATAAAAGCAGTTTGTCAAGAGCGAGCCACAAAGTGGTAGAGTGTAGGCATGCAGAGCTTCCCATGCACCCCTGTCCTTTGTCTTCCTGAGACCCTGCTGCTGAGACACCCTCCTGCCTGGCTTCATGGACAGGAGGCACGGCAACGTTTCCCTTTGCTGCAGAACTGCTCTCCTGGCATCTCTGCTTCCTGGGAAGAGAGAGGCTCTGCAGCCTCCCAAGCTGCTGGAGAGACATTGTTAATGTTGTTCAGAGAGGCAACATGGGGGATGAGACTGGCACAGTGCAGAGGTGTTGTGTCATTGAACCTGGGATGGCTGTAATGGGTAAAACATGCCCATGCTCTGTGGTATCATATACCAGTGGTCAGAAACTGTTATTTAATGATGTCACTGACTCACTACAACTGCCATTGGCTGACTGACTCTACAATTTCTCTTCTATTTCTTAGATATTAATTCCTCACTATGTGTATTTTCTTCTTAGGTTTTGCCTCTCTTCATACAAGTGATTCCTCACATTTGAATGCTGCACAACACAGTAAAGGTTATAGGATAGTTATATGTGTGGTACTCTGATAGCACAGTAGCCCAACACAGTCCACGGTTTGGAACCAACCATCCAGTATCCTCCTGTTCACCAGTGGAAATAGGATAACTGTGGAGGTGTTGACCACTGTACAAAACAGCAAAGACTTCTTAGACCCACAAGGAAATCCCACAGAGATCCGGTACATAGCTGATGTGTCTGTGCTACCCTACCATTGAACAGCACACCAGCATTGCTTATGTTGAAAACCATCTTTGTGTACACTTTGACAGAAGAATGATTGAAACTATGCAAATAGTCCACAGCCCTGTTGGAGCTACTAGGTTGTTCCAGAAACAAGGGGTCTGAAGCTTCACAAGACGGTTCCTGTTTCAAGTGTATTCCCTCTGATGCACTTGCAGAGAACAATGCAGAGACCCTCCCCTTCAATTTTTGTTTCATTAATGTGCAAAGCCAATCTTTTCCAGATTCAGGAGATAACAGAGACTCCTAATTTCTCTTGTCATCTCATTTAACTCCCTCTGACTATGGGTGGCTCAAATATGTATTGTACCCAAGATAACAAATTGCAAACTGGCATGACCTTCCCTGTTTCAGGTGGAAAGGCTACACCTACTGCATCCTGGTGCCATGTTCAGTTTGTCTGTGACTGTGTTATGCAGGTGACTCATAGCAATCTTCCCATGGGCTAAAATGTACCTGCATCCTTCTCTTTCTGAATCCTTTCCAATAAAAGGTTTTTACCTTGTAACAGAATCCTGTCTTTAATCTCCTATGGATGACTTCCCATTTTCAACTGTTGAATTCCATCCTGCTTTTATAATTTTTTCTTCTTAGAGTTCTTTCTGTATGATGTCCCTGTTCTCACTGGCCTTATCAATGCCTTCTGTCTCTGTCATCATCACAGCATACCTCACTGCATCAACTTGTATCTTCATCAGGTTTCTTCCACACAGTCCTCATTTTTGTAAATTACCATTATTGAAAATTTCAAACAAGAGTGGTGCCAAGATCTTTAAGCAATTCCAGAATTGTCACCCTCCTTCAAACCATCCTCACTGCCATGTCTTCTAAAACCAGCTGCTTTTGCAATTTTATAGTAACCTTGTTAATTTTTGTCATCTCCAGCTTCAATGCTTTCCTGCATAGATCTATCCTCAATGCTGCTGGTGTCTAGAATAGATTTTGAAACATATTTTTAGATCAGAAAATCTAATCATTTATCAAGATACTTGTCAGGTCTGTCACCATTTGTCATCAGTAAACATTTATTACTTGTACAAAGTTTCTCTGTGGAGGAATGATACCTTACCTTGCAGGCCTGGCCCAGTCACACCAAAAGTGCAAGTAAACATGACTTTTCTTCTGCTTCTTCCATGCCACTGTATTTCAGGCACACACAACATGACTTGGCAGAAATAGTACATGTGGATCTAGGAAACCCTCTCAGAACTGAATAAAGGGGTGTTCATTAACACACCAGAAAATTTCCAGGAATATTTGATCATGCAAAAATAGACTTGTTTTCGCTGTGTTTGCCTTCCGTTCAGGTAGTATCATTGCAAATAATCTATCAAACAAGCTTGTTGGCAGCAGAAGAACAGGAATAATGCATTCTAACCATATTTTAGAATACCCACATGTAACACATTTTGGATGTGTAAATGTGTATTCTTGCCATGAGTCTGAATCCAATCTTATTTCAGCAATGTGTCTATGTGCAACATCCAAAATAATATCTTTAGACTTATGTTCACTGGGATATGAAAACTATATAATGGCTTTTGTCCATGAAGATTAACAACTTCTGTATTAAGAATATAGATTATACAACAAGTGGACTGGACCAGATGATCTCCAGAGTTCCCTTCCAACCTCTACCATTCTGTAATTCTGTGAAGCCACTGCACATGTGACAAGGGCTGTTTGCCAATAATTATTTATGTAGAGTCATGGCTCTGCTCCAGAAGGGTTCTGGAAAAAGAAGCAATACGAAAAAAAAAAATCAGAAACTGGGTAACTACAGCCTTGGGGAAAAAAAACCCAAACAAATTATAATATGTTATTCTGTCCACTGTAATTCTGAGTTAGGATTGATATGTTCAGTAGAGGAAAATTGTCTTGGGAAGACAGTTCAGAATCTATCTATGTCTGCTCAAGTTGACATTATTTCTTTTTTTTTTTTGTGACAAAGTAAGTCCAGAATATGCAAAGGAAGTATTTTGTTGCAATTTCTGTTGCTCAGTTTCTCAGAGAGTATGTCTGATTAAGTCCTTCATAAATGCACCACAGCATCATTGTCTGCAACTACCAATTCTGCCATCAGAATGTTTTCGCCACAAGTAGTGAGATTCTCTGGAAGTATTTTTTTCAACAACTCAAACTGTGGAGTCCACATCACAGCATCAGAAATGCAGTGTTTGGACTAGCAGCCAGAATAGAAATCTTGGAATGCTGTTTTGTGTAAATCAGATGTGGTTCATCTTTTCTGTGGGTGCCAGTTCCATTTCTTCAGATTAAGAAGAAATCTAGTGTAAATACTTACACAGATTTTATTAAGACAATTGCATCAGTTCTGTGCTTATGTTTAAATTTAAACTACACTGGTTTCTGGTCTATCAAATTACTGATCACTATATTTATACTAGTAGGTTCTCTAAGCTGTCTGCTAAAAAGGAAAGCAAAACTGCCTCTTCTAGGTATCTGAAATAGCTCAGTAATTATTTGCTAGATAAAAACAGATAAAGGACTTGAAATTATTTTGTTATCTTTTTGAAAATTCTTGGCCTCACTCGGTGGTGCATGTAAAGGGCTGAAGGGGAATGAACATGTCTCCATAAAGAAGAATTAGGCTGGATTCCCTCTTTTGGTGGTTTACTGTTTGCTTTTTCACATGAATGGATTGATATTTTTATCAGTGTTAGCTCAATCTTGTTAAGAAAGCAATAGAACACCATATACCTTTATGACAGCTTTTCACTTTATGATACAGTAAATGAATGCCTGTGGTGTAGTCTAAGCCCAATGCTGGCCATTGCTTGAAGTCTAGCTGCTATTCCAGTGGCATGATCCCTTCAGACTCATGGAGACATGCTTAGCACACACGCAAACCCTCTTGCTCAGGTGCTGGTAAATATTTCTGCATTTGTTTCTGGGTGGTTTCTTGCCTTCCACATTCTGATTGCCCCACTGGGAGATGCAGGAATCTCTGCTGGCTGGACAGGCTCTCAGCCTCTCTGCAGAGGGAACAGGACTGTGTGGTTTTGTGGTCACAGGGTGTACACCTGAGTGCATGCTGGTAACTCTGTGTTACTGTGAAGTTCACACAACCAAGAAAGGAAGAAGTTAAAAGCAAATAAACTCTTTAAGGTTGAATGGTGGTATATCTCAGCAATATTTCAAAAAGCATAAAGTAGTTACAAAATTAAAGTAACTGAAAACCAGAAGAACTGACTGAAAGCAAATGTGGTACCATCCTAATTCCACTCTGGGAATGCTACAATCACACATTGTTTAACCAAATATTCACTTGCTTTGAAATCACATCTCTTAGGACATATTTTTGAGAGTCCACTATTTCTCCACCATCTCACAGGACCGGAGGAGCTATGTGTGATTTTGTCATTGTTTTGTTCCCAAGCATATGTCACGTACGTGGTATTTCCTGTGCTTTTAGCTTTGCCATGGGGCTACTAGATGCGTTAGGGCACCCATGGTCCCCGCTGCAGCCAGCAGCACCAGGTGCTTCTGAAGGGTGGGAATCTCTCCCCAACTTCCACTGCCTCCAGCTCCAATGTCAGGAAATGCATCCTGGCAATTTTTCTAAACATCGAAACATTCCCTTTGTGAGTTCTTTTTCAAGGATGGGTTTCTTTAAATCTAATCTGTCCTCACCATGAAATCTCCCTTATGCATCACGGACTACGTTCTGTCTTCATGTCACTTTGCTTTCTGAAGTGTCTTTCTTTGGTGTCAGAGGTTCTCCCTGCTCCCCAGGGCACCCAGTCTTGCTGTGCTCGGTGGAGGCAGGTCTTCCTTATCCCCGCTGTGCTGACAATTTTCTCTCCCCCATTCCCACTCTCTCTGTGCAGCTCTCCCTGCCCTAGGCTGGGCTGCATAGCCTGGGTGAAGCTTTTGAAATTCAGCTGTTTGGGGATGTCCCTCCAGGAGGGCTGCTTTCTCCTCCTGGCCGTCAGCTCTTCTCCTGACTCAGACGTGTGATAATGTATTGCTGTCTGAACTTCTCGGAGGAAAAATCAACTGCCTTACTGGCCCTACCGGCTCCTTCCCCGCTGGCGGCACCCGCCCGCGCAGCTTCCTCCTCCCGCCCTCGCAGGCCCCGCTCCTCCTTCCTGCCCCCCTCGCCAAACCTCATCCCGGATTCCTCGAAGGCCGAGACGCACCCTTTGAAGAACCAGCCGGCCTCTGCGCGGAAACGCCGGCCCCACGCCGGCTCTCCTGCCAGGAAAGACTGCCTGGGCAAGCCCGCCGGCGGCTGCCGCCCCGGAGAGTGGGGAAGGAACGGGGAGCGGGGAGGGGGTGGGGAGCGGGAATCTGTCGGGACCCCCGGGACGGTGGAGAGGGCAGGCTTCCCTCCCGCGGGCAGCGGCGCGTCTGGGGTGGCGAGAGGGGATCTGGGCAGGAGGCAGGCGCCCCTCTGACCTAGAGCACCCCCCGCAGAAATGGGAGGTCTTCGGCTGCCCAGATGTGGTAGCACCGTCGAACTTGGGTGTTTAACTTCCATTCTGTGCTTGCGCTTGGTTTGGAGACGTGTTCTGTTAGCGCAAGGTGATTATCGTAGCAATTGTGGCAACAATGTTCCGTTCTGCTCTATTATTTCTGCCCTTGAATGGCAGTCCTAAGCGAAATGGATTTCCTTTGTGCTGCTGGTAGTGACGGCACGTTCTTACATGTTGCTTACACCGCTTTTACAGCACTGCAAGACCCTTCATTTCATGAGTTATTGCTGTTTTAAGCCAGTTTAACACAGAGAAAAACTGGGCTGCTTTCTCTTCGTTCAGCAAATCTCCGATAATTAACCAGTACTAGTACAATATTCAGTTGTAGTGATGTAAATTATTGGTATCATAATCTATTTAAAGAACATTTTAAATGACAATGTGGCTCTGTTCATCTAGATGGCCTGCAAAGATAAATTACTATGTTCTTGCACATCTATTAAAAATGTACTCTTCACTCAAGATAAAGCCACATATTGAATCTAGGCTCTTTTAGTTATTCTGATAACTCTTTAGTTATTCTGGAGACATTCAACACCAGCTTCCCTCAGCCATCCACCTCTCACTTTCCTGAGCAGATTTTTCCCTGGGAGCTGGCAATGATTGGCATGTCAGAACACTCCTGGAGCTATTCAAGGAATTGGTTGTTCCGTAACAGTGTAACACTGTAGATGCATATGAATTAACAGAACTAATTTCCTGGACTTATATTTTCTGTCCCCA
The DNA here is from genome assembly GCA_013401335.1 of Brachypteracias leptosomus. Lineage (NCBI taxonomy): Eukaryota > Metazoa > Chordata > Aves > Coraciiformes > Brachypteraciidae > Brachypteracias > Brachypteracias leptosomus. The sequence continues at coordinate 27,410 of VYZX01030118.1, forward strand.
CCCTTTCTTTCTTCTGTCTTGTTATGCATGCCTGGCTTAGAGACATTTCAGGGAAGAAGTATGTCACTGTAATTACATGTAATGAGTGTTACACACATTCACCACTCGTCTAAACTGTGTCAAGATTCAAGTATTCATCATCTGTGTGGTTTAGGTTTATATGCACATTTTAGAAGGGTAGTTTCTTAAGGTGATTTGTAATTTATTCACTATATTTACTTATACTTAATTGTACTGAACTGATTTAGCTGCATTGTGTAGGCTTATTTTATGCACAGATGAGCTGAGCTGGTAGTGTCCATATGATAATCATTTGCTGCTCCATACAGTTAAATGTTCTTTTCTGCAATAGTCCCTCAGTCAATATTTAAAGAACCATTAATTCAAGCATTAGAATTGAAAACCAGCTGGCATAGCAAACTTGACCTGGGATTGTACCAGGTTAGGCAATGTTTGTCCTACATAACAAAGCAAAGTAATACACATCCTGGAACATGCTTGTAAAAAACAATACAAAAGAAAGAAGCACGTCAGCCCAGCCTGGAGTTGTTCTGTGTGCGTGTGGAGAACTAGCCTTGGTGCAAGCTCCACTGCAAAGAATTCAGCTTACAGTTCTCCTTTCTCCCAGCAGCAGTCAGGGGCCACCAAAGCAAAAAAGATAGCTGTGTCACGTCCAGTCAAAGAACTGCCTTTCAAAAATATTAGCTCCTCTCATGTCCAGCATATGAGGGAGGGGGAAGTCTTCCTTGGTTTGTGCACTTCATGGTGCACAGCATTTGAAATAATTCAGTAAAAAATGGGTAAATAAAAAATACATTATTCTGAAAAGAGTTTGAGGAGATAACTATATGGTTGGGTAAACATACAGAAATATAAGAAAATGGATATTTGCCTTCCTGAATGCATCAAAACACCACTGACTTCAACAAACAACTACATTAAAAACCAATTTTATACATTGAGCAAGGCATCTGTATAAATTTATATATTCAGTTTAGAACAACCAGTGCCTTTGCTCATTTTTCAGGCTAATTTGTGCATAGGAGTAGGATTTTCTCTATTCTTATGTTTTCTATTTGTTGCATATAAATATAGGACTATTGCATGTAGAAGACATGCTCATATGTACTTTGTAGAGAGGACCAGAACAATTGCATATAAAATTTTAGTCCTTGTCTTGTGTTTTTAAGGTATTTTATTTCCAAATACAATAATTCAGGTCTTCTGAACATTAATAATTTTCTTATATATGATGTGACCCTTACACCTTGTATTTAGTAACTTTCATAATTTTATCATCTTACAAGGCCCTAGTGGTTTTCATTCATTTGACAGATACGGATTTCTTTAAAATAGATGATTCTATGGAAGGGAAGCAATAAATTATCCCCTCTTATGTAATAATAAGTCAAAACTCTGCAAGCCACCATTTTTGTTCAATAGGTTCTTGGTCGTGATGGAAAGGTCAGAGCACTGACTATGTCATAAGGGAGGCTGGCTGAAAGCAGCAAGCTTGCTGTCTGCACAAGAATGAGGGGTAGAAACCAGACAGATGGCAAAAGCAGCAGCTGATGGTGAGTATGAGCAGAGAGATGTGCCATTTCTGGTCAGCTTTGAGCTGCCCAGGTGGTAAATGTGGAAATTGTGAGCAAGGAAATAGCTTGCTATTTGTTTCTACACTCTACATTCTTAAAGGATCACACTGAATAATTACCTAGTTTGTGTATGCTGTTGTCTGTGGCAAATCACTATCACCTAGTTGATCACTCAGGCCAACTTATATGTAGTGCAATTCAGAATACGTGGTGGTCCAAATAACTTTTTAGCCATCTGAAGATCTTCACTATGTGTTATACATACATATGTATATATATAAATATAAAGCCTCTGAGTGCTAAACTACAGGTTTCTCTTCTGGCTTTTGTTTGATATAATGAGTGCCATTGCAATCTAGTATTCATCTGTACAAGAGGCTGTCCATGTTCTTTCATGAAACTTTGATCTCCATGGTTTTGCCAAGCCTTGGATTGAAATTTTAGGATCTGCACAATTCCTGATTGAAAGGTGTGACTTTTCCAAAGCAGGTGCATTACTAAGTTTGGCTTCCTTGTTACTGTTCCCAAGAATAAGATGGGGAAGATTTGTTTTTCCACATAAAAATGAGAATAAAAATCTTAACCGTGTAGGCAAGACCATGCTTTGAAGGAGAGATTTGTTATGTGAAAGTGAGAGCCTCCTTCGTGTCAGGGATGCTTTTTCCCTGAGCTTAGCCACAGGGTGAAGATGAGTTTGGCTGATGAATTTTTGAAAAAATTGCACTGACCAGGGTCTTTCCTGAAGCTTCAAGGTGTGATTCTTCATTATGGGTGGAAGATACGGCCAGAGCAGGGAGGGCTTGTCTCTGCATGCTCTACATGCTCCATCTGCTGGTACTGCCTTTGAGGAAGAGGAGGATATTTCCTGATGGGGTAGGTGGTTGGTCTATGAGTCCTGGGAAAGGAGGAAGGCAGGAGACCACACAAGTAGGAGTGACTTGTGGAATATTTTGCTCATACAGGAAGGGGAGCAGGAGTAAGTGGAGGATAAACTGAGGTTTTGCATATGGCTACACAACGGCAGATGTACGTTGCCCTTTGGGGGCCTGAAACTTCAGACATGAGTCTTGGGTAGACCACTTGAAAATTTCACACTAATAATATTTTGCCCAAGGATCCAGTTTTGGACAGCGATGTAACATTCTGTTGAAAATTCTCGATGTTACTAAAAACAATTGTCTGGAAAGTGAAAGGTTGTTCTAGCAAAGTCAGGAAAAGTTGTTAGGAAATGTGGTAGATTTTATAAACTCTGTAATGCAGCTTTTTGAAATATAGTACATACCTAAGATGCCTTAAAAACACTTTTGGAAACTGCTGTGTAGGATTTTTCACTTGAATATTTGAAGTCAAGGAAATCTCATTGTATTTGATTCTTACTCAACTTACTTTAACCTTTTGTTTTGTTTTGTTTTATCATTTCCCTGGGGAAAAAAAGAAGGATTTGCTTAACTGACTGCGTCATACCTCAAATGCACAGGGCCTTAACAATAACATTTAATAACTGTGGAGTACTCCACATTTTACTGAATGTCACACAAACCCACTATTTCCTAAGATACTTTAAGATAATAATTTTTTCCTTTTTACAGTTCACAGGTAAACCCTGCAGCTGCACATGAAAGGCACCACAGCTGGGGCTCTCAACTGGTCCAGCTTTATCTGTTCCTGTCCCAATGTTTTGGTTCTTTGACACACTGTTAAGAGTGTCTTACCATATCCCAGCAACTTCATATGGTTGTTGTTATCAGCCCAAATGATGGTCAAAACTTTCTGCAGGCTTTCAAAGGGAAGAATGATGGTTTCCCAAGACTGCCACTGCAGTGGGATTTGCTTAGGAAAAAAGAAAGGATATCAACATACATGGATGCATGTCTGAAATTGTGATGTATTTCCTTTTGACCCTCCATGATGATGAGAACATCTGTGGATCCTCCATACCAACAACTGGCAGGCCTCACATGTGCTGCTGCTTCCTCCTGAATGTGCGTATTTGGGAGAACAGGAGAGTGTGAGCAATTAGGTGAGTTCAATGTGCAAGTCCTGAGCCCTTGACTACATTCAGGGAGCGCGTCAACTTAAAATAAGGTAGGAGAGTATTTGAAAATATACAGGACATGAGCCAGCAATCAATAACTGTCTGAAATGTAAACCAACCACTAGCTCAGTCAGAATCAAGGTTCTTGGCTAATCTAATACATGTGACTGGTCTTGAAATGCGTAAAAGGCTTCTGTAAAAGACAAGTGAACAGTCTGTCTTCCCTGTCCAGGACAGTGCAGCACGGGAATGACTTGCCTAGGGAGACTGTCATGTCTTCATCACTGGAGACTTTACAGAACAAGTTGGACAAGCAGTAGTGAGGAATAGTCTACATCTGTTGGAACAGCCTTGAAACAGAGGGGGTGGAGGAATAGCTGCATAAGCTTACGAGTGCATTTCCACCACTGTTTTTCTCTGATACTATGATGTAATTACTGTGCTCCTGTTCTTGTTTGTCCTTCTCTTGCTACACTCTCAGATGTGCTTTGGCTTTGTGCAAGGTCTGTGCAGCAGGGCTTTTTATGCAGAGTAGGACCTTTGCACTTTACTGCAAAAATGCAAGTAAAATTTGGGTAGGTGTCTTCTAAACACTAAAACCCTCTTGAAATGTCAGTGAGCTATTTTAAAGAATTTCTGGACTGTGCTGCATGTATTGCATGACTTGTTCTTGGGTAGAGTAATTCTGCCTCAAGTCAACTTGCAGGGAAATCTTGAAGGACAGTCATTCTCAATTTGTCCTAGTCTTGTCCTCCAGATCTTGTTGTTTGGAGGAAAGCAAATGCAGTTTCTCTGCTGTGAGCACAGAATAGAGATGTATGTCCGTGTGCATATGAAATTTCTATTGAGTGCACGGTGAACTGTCAGAGATCATATAGCGGGTGGTATACCTACCTGGTACAGAAGTAAGATACACCTTTCCTCTTGCATACAGACCCTTCATTTCTGATTTGCAATATATTGTCAGCAATACAGGACACATTGCAGTGTTACACTTAACATGAGATACAGAATCTGTCCATGAGGTTCTTCAGGCTCACTGAGCAGCCCCATTTATTTGAATCAGTGAGACTATTCACATGCTTATAGTTAGACATATGCCGAAGTGTTTTGCTGGAGGTAGGCATGGGTAAAAATAATTTTCCAACTTTTTCACCTTGACAACAACTTGCATAAACATCAGTTTACTTAATAAAAACTAAGTGTGGAGCAAAGCAGCTTTGGTAGCACATACCACAGCAGTACTTATGTTGCAATTCCACTATTGCAACAGGTGTTCTAGTTTGCTAAGACTGAGGGATCAATAACTAAATTTATAAAAAGGCCAGCTGCTTAGTGTCTAGGGGTTGTTTTAATGTGTCAAGTACTACTGCTTTGGCCAAAACTAATCTTCTGAAACAGTATCTTCCAAAGCATACCAATAACAGCCTTATTTTTCTGCAGTCATACTAAAAGAGAAAATAAATCTGCAGAGTATTCTGATACATTGATCTCACTTAGACATCTCTCGATCCTGAAGAATAGTAAGCCACTAAGCCCTGTAGAATAAAGTATTTTCCTGTTAGCTCTTGCAGTGCATGAAAAATCAGCAATTGTCCAGATACTCTCTATTCCATTTTTAACTCCCCTATAATTTAAAACACATGACATATACAACACGTGCAACTTCTTTGAAAGCAGTTATGTATCTTACTGAGAATAGGCTGGTATTGCAATTTGTGTCATAGTGCTAGTCCAAAGTCCAGAATAGATTAATTATAATGGATTCAAAGTTTTTCAGCTATAGTTAAGGAATTGTTTGGATTGTGTTTATGTAAGTATGTGTGGATGTATTTGCACCTACATTTAAAGAAAAGCATGCTGTGGATTGTCTATATTTTGGCAATTTAAAATGAATTAATATTTTTGTGAAATTCTATTGCAATAGTAAGAGGAGCACTTGATTAGAGTTATCCAGCATTTAGAAAAGAAATAGAATGCAATACATATCTGAGTAAAATTCCTTGACATTTGGGTAAATAAAATTGTATCTGTGGTTGATTACATAGGTAGTTAATTCCCAATGCTTGTCTCAAAAGGCACTGGCACCCTGCTGCCACATAGCTCCACCAGGGAGGCAGAGAGGCAGCAAACCCCATTCCTTGCTGCATTTGTCCTCCTGAATAGCCTGAGATCATCAACCTCAGCCCAGGTTGGACTGCCCAGTGCTCCCACAGAGCCCCAGCAGCCTTTCTAGAGGCTACACAGCAGCAACCACTTGCCCAATGGCTACTAGAGGAGGAAAGACTTCCTTTTGCCTGGGCTGACCTCACCCTTCTTATGGTGACTGCTCAATTACCAATCAGGTGAGTGCCAGTTAAGAGCAATAGGGAGGCTGTGTTCGATTTTGATACTAGGGTTGATCTAGCTTGAGTTGAATGAAATGCAAAAGTGAGGAAAGGGTGGAATTGGTGAAAAAATAATTTATTTTAAAATTTTCTCCAATAAAAGCTGCTAAATGTCCTTAAACCCCCCTCAAACCTAGCAGGTGTCAATTTATGTCAATTTATGTCAATTTATTTATGCCCTTTAATACAGGGCACAGTTCCACTTCTACGTGGGTTAGCAGTGTGAAGAGGCAACTAAGATGTAACCCATCCATAGTACAGTAGAGTTAGGATTCTGAAAAATTTATATTTTTGCCTAATTCCTTCACAGGTATTTAAAGGATCTTTTTCTGAGTATTAAGAATAAAGCTATATTTGTGTTTAAAAAAAAAAGAATCATATAAAGCAAAATTCTGTCTGAATTACCTTCTTTTTGATTCCCTCATGAAGTTCAGCTATGTAACACTTGGATTACAATTATATAGAGTTGTTTCAGCAATAAAATGGTATGACACCTTTACTTGCTCTGGTCTCCACAACATTTTGCACTCAATAGCATGGTCACCATCTTGACATGTCATTGAATTCAGTGAGTGTGCAGTCAGAATTTTTTTTTTTATTACCAAAAAAGAATAAACCTGTCTTATTTGAAAAGTAGATTATTTTTTTTTCCCCCCATAGGTAATATGCTACAGATATTTCTGTATGATTTATTCATTTCAGCTACAAGTAAGATTAACTACCTGCACTTTGGCTGCTTTTCACCAAATGTTAGATTACGAGAGATGTTTTAACAGGAACAAGAAATTGAATGTCAATTGTAAAACAAAAAATTGTTTTGATGTTTAAATTTCCATCACCAGGCTCTAATGTATGTACAAAATGGAACCATTTAAATATATTTTCATTCTTGACAATCAGTTTCTAAGTTCAAGGTTATTCTCTTCCATTTCAGTGTCTGATGTCAAATGTGAACCAAATCCAGGTACACTGCCCTGAACTCTTTTCCCTTTTGTCAGATGAGTGTGATACTGCTAGAAGCTTTAATGGAAGAAAAAACCCCAAACTTGGGTGACATCAAGCAAAAGAGAAGAACAAAACTGACTGTTAGATGAGACTGTAAGTGTTTCATCTCTTATATTTAATGTTTTCTACCTTAACTATTCCCCTCTTGTCAACTTTTCCAGGACAATGAAAATTTACCCCTCCTGCTTGTACCAGCTGTACTTGAGAATAGCACTGCTCAGGTGCTCTGTGCTGGAGCCACCTGGGAAGCCACAACTTAATGTAGTTCACCCTTCTCCTCTCTCCAACCTATGATCAAGATTGTACTTTTCAAATATTTAGGTGTTGTCAGTCTCCTTTTAATAAAGCTTGACTAGTTTAATATCTCAGAGCCAGGATGAAGAATATCAAGTTCTTCATAGCAATTGGTTCATCTCTAACCAGGTTCCAGAGTTTCTTTCCCCTGGCTATCCTGCTTCAGCAGGTAAGACTGCTCCTGTTCCTGCTGCTGAGTGCTGGCTCTGTGAAGAGGTTGGCCTCCTCACATGAAGAAATCCCTCCTTGCTTCATGCTCACCTAGCTGAGAGAGGCTGAGCAATAATTACTTCTCTTCTCTTCTCTTCTCTTCTCTTCTCTTCTCTTCTCTTCTCTTCTCTTCTCTTCTCTTCTCTTCTCTTCTCTTCTCTTCTCTTCCTCTTCTCTTCTCTTCTCTTCTCTTCTCTTCTCTTCTCTTCTCTTCTCTTCTCTTCTCTTCTCTNAGATTTTCACTTACCCAGGTGACTGGAAAATGAAATGACTACTGCCTGACAGCTATCTGTGCAGGGTGGCAGTCTCAAGAGGCACAGAGACCAGTGCTAGTGGAAAGATGTCAATTCCTGACAGAGACTCCTGCACGATGGCATCCTCTTCTTTTGGAATATGGTGAGGCAAAACTAATCCTGCTCAAAGACAAGTGCTCAGCTCTAAGTCAAAAGACAAACTGAGAAGCTGAGGGCTTGGGAGGGTCATGTGAGATGACTCATTGTGAGAGGGTGTACCCTTTATCAAGGCGAATTGGTTCTTGAAGTGGTGGAAGACCTAGGGCTAGATTCATCCAGATATCTGTGGAGCAGCAGTCATGATGATGATGACACATTGATGACATCCACCAGTTTGGAAGTGCAGCTCCTGCAGAGGTGTCCAGCTGATGCATGTCACTTGTGCTCTGCTATGTCAGAGCTGGTATGCCTTTTCCTCCTGCCCTAATTATGACTCCTTTCTAAAATTATCCTTGTTCCTCTGTATGATTCTTCCTGTATAAAACGACCTATGTTCTTGTCTCCTGTTTTAGACAAGGCAATCCTGTCAGTGGAGATCAGCCAACCTAGCTAAATGCCTGTGAAAAGTTGCCATAATTCATGCCAGGGCTATGGAGAAAATTTCTGGACATCCCTATGAATTTTATCCATTCATTTATGGATTTTATGACCAGCTGTTTGTCAGGAATAGTGACGCTGTGTGCTTAGAAACAGCAGTCCCCTGTGAGGGTACATAGCACCCCATCTGTGTTTCTGCTGGTGACAATGTCAGCTCTAACCAGGGCTCACAGGCACCAGCAGTCCTGGCAGATGAGGGGCATCCGCAGTGCAGAAATACTTATCCTGGGGTACAGCTGTGTCATCATGAAGCTCGAATGTGCAGTATATGCTTTCCACAAGCATAGCTCTGAGCACAGAAATGTGTACACCATTAACAGCACCTGCCCCTCTTTGGAGTGGCTCAGCTGTTGTGATAGCTGATGAGCTAAAATTAAAGTTTGCACATGCTTGATTCTATTTAATATCTACCAAGGCAAATTTACAGGGTGAAAAACCACCAGCTTTGAGATCTACATATATGCAGAGTTTTAAAATATTTTTTCCTCATTCATGTTTATACTTATCTCAATCTGAAGTCACATTGTTTTCTTAAGATAGAAATCCTGATGTATTATGTATGGTTCTCTTTATTACAATATATAATGTGACTGAAAATAAAGTTTCAAGTTTTACATGATACTATTAGTAGTATTACCCTTAACATTTCTTACCTTATTCTCGGTTATTTTGCTATAATTACTTTTTTCAAGGCTTCTAAAATTGCAAGGGAGCAGGCCTAATTTTTTTGAAAGTTAAGGAATCCAATACAGCAATTTTCACTAGATTTAATTCCTTCATTGTTTTCTAAGAGTATAAAAAATGTTATGACCATATCTTTGGAAAGATATTCAAAGCATCAGAAGCATATGCTAAATGTGGTTTATTAATCATTCAGGGAATTGAGATACTGCATAAAAGAAGCATGCTTTTATCTTGAATCTGTACCAAAAGGCCTTCTTCAGATTCTTTTCCTGCTCTGGCAAAGCATAACAAATCATCCCACCACAGACATTTCAGGTGTATTTGAGCACTGGCAGCAAAACCAGAGGACTTGTTGAAACCTTAAAGGCACAATACCAATATTATTTTATAAATTACAGTCTCCTTAGTCAAATATATGACTCTGTGTGATGCTACTGCTTGTAAGTAAGATATACTTGGGCATTAGTAATACAATGACATAATCTTTCATACTAAAATTTAAAAAGTCATGTTGACATATTTTCATGCATCCCTCTGTATAGCGTTATTGCAAGTGAGATTGCCCTCCATGTGTCTTAAAGTGAGTTCATTCAAGTCAGCTGATGTATTCCAGGAGTCTTTTCATGCAGAGATAAACTAAATTATCACCTGGTTTTAAGTCTCATGAGACGTAAAGTCCAAAAAATGAAAAACTGCAACTGCCCATTTGACAGATCAAGCAAGAGAAGCTCTCAGCTACTCATAAACTGTATTTCCAGGAAGTGAGCATTTATTTCTAAAAACTGTAAGAGGAAAGGATACAGAGAGGCAGTCATATCTCTTCAATGTTTTATGGAAACAAATGTTTGCAACCAGCTAAACTCTGTGCCAGGATTGTAGTAAACAAGCAATGATAAGGATGGTGCCAGGCTGGCTAGCTAGTGTACCAGAGCAGGTATTGTATGTCAACAGCCTGGCAGTGTCAAAGCCAAGTTAGAGTAGTAGGAATTTAGCACTTCACAAACTCGTGACCCCCAAAAAGGCCATGATGTGTGTGAGGAGTGTGCTATGATGGATTTTGAGCAAGGAGGGGGAGGCACTAGCCTCCCATATGCATCGAGACCATTCTCTGCTTAGTGTGAGAGATATTCTTTGTGCTGTGATAATATTTGACTGGTTCTCAGACCTTTTCTTTTCTGGGCTGAGTAACCAGATGCCTTCTTTTCGTCTGATTTGGAGAAACTTAAGATGAACTTTAATACCAGTGCTTAGAAAACCTCATGTACATGTTTATTTGATACAGATGACAACCTTTGGTTTGCTGTAAGTAAAGATCTGTATTGTTTTCTGGCTTATACAAACTGAGTGCCCTCCCAGTGTAATTGCTTAGCACTCAGTAGAGTGATTTACTCCTTCATACAAGTTGTATGATGAGTCATAGTTATATTCCCATTAATGCACAGGAGTGTTTGTACTGAACCTGGCATGAGTGCAGCTGAATTCAGTTAGTTGAACTCATCAATATAGTTGTGGCTGTGCACTTTACAGTCTTAGATTTCTGAAAGTGACCTTTGCTAAGACATTTTAACTCACCTGCTCTGATTAATTGCTTAGATGTATTACAATTGCACTTGAAAGAAAGAGTTTACACACCTCTAATGACTACTAGACAACAATCAATAGTGAATCAGGGCCTAGCATGAGATTTCCGAAGGACTGTTTTCAGTCATATATTACTAATGCTTTAGCAGCCGTCATAGGGAAATGATTTAAGACAAGCAAGTGTGAATAGCAGAAGAGCTGTGTGCCAACTATTATCAGTTATACTAAACCCAGACATTTCTTACTCCTACAAAACCTTTTTCTTTTTAAAATCTTATTTGCAGTCACAAGTTTTGTGCCTTTGATTTTGCTAATATTACATAGGAGCTAAAAATAGTTAAATAATTTAAGTTGTTGGTAGTTAAATGAGATACTGATGAGTTTCTCAGTTCAGTCCTTTTCATGCAGTTTGCTGTTTGAGACAATATGAAAGTATCATGTTTGTCTTCAACAGTTAAAGACAATGGTCATTAAAGATGTTAGCTATCAGCTAGAATTAAGCACTTTGTGCCAGATAAATACCTATAGTAAAAGTTTTCCTTTCTATTTCCTTTTTTGCTCTCTCTCTCTCCTGGAGCATGGTGTTCCCACTTATAGCTCTCATTTTTCTCTTTCAGAGTCTTCAGAATAGTACTGCATGTACCAAACATTACAGATATGGAAAACCAAAACGTTAATCAGTCATACTAATCCATACAATTTCATGCATTTGTTATATGAGAAAGTAAACAGTCCCAGGACACAACTGAGAACTTTTCCACAGGAGCTGTGCTGAAAATGTAAAGCAAGAAAAACATGACTTAGCATTAAACAGCCATGCCTCTAGACTGTGGACTGCAGCATAGCCTCTTGTTTGGTTCTGCTATGTGTCTGGCTAGCAAGTGAGGGAACACACTTAGTACTCTTCTCATGAAAGAGGATCTCAGTTCCTGGAAGGGGAGGAGACCCAATATTCTCCATTGAGTCTTCTGTGGCATTTCTGAAAAGTGTCCACAAGCACAGCCTATTCCCTTGGGGCAGACACTACCCACCACTAGCAGGGGTCCTCTCTACAGACTGCACAAAGACCAGGCAGCCAGAGAATGAACTTCATTCTACCTTCAATGCTCCCCTAGAGCTAAGCAACTGGGAGAGAAGGGCAGAGAAGAGCAGGACTGAAATAACTGATGTTTGAAAGAGCCCACTGCAAATTTACTACTGAGAAAATGTCAGGATTCAGGATTCCCTGGAATCTTCATCCAAGCACAGTTCTGTTTCAGTAGAAACAGTAATCTGAACTGTGAATCTTGATTGCTATGTTTATATGGTGCATGGCATTATATTGTAGTATAATATATAGTAATGGGACGGAGAAAGAGAGAAAATGGAAAAAACAGACAAATACACTGTAAAGCCCCTAGGAGATTTAAATCAGACAAGGACTCTCTCTGAAGTTAGCATAAATCCTCTTCTAGAAAGTAGGTAAATGTCAGAGAGTAGTGAAGTAAAAAGACATTTCCTGCAGTGAAATGCAACCAGATACAATCAGTTCTGCATTTTTCCTTTTCATCTATAAAAGGCAGCTCTTCATGTTGTCTTGGCAGGTTTTGAGTTCCTAATGCATTTTTGCTTAGTGCTGCTGAGATGAGAATTCTCTTGCCTCAAAATGCAGAGTATGTGGGACACTGGTGTTTGGCCATTGACTGTGTTGGTGGTGTTTGACATTAACTGTCTTGTCCAAAAGAGGTTGATTGAATTTCCACTTTCTTTCTTCACTTGGGATGTGGGGCTTGACTGAGCAAACTCTTCACCTCATGTGACCTAGGCAGGATATGAATAGTCCTTCTATTGTCACCTGTCTAAAGAAAGAGTTGTAAAAGAAGTTCAAAGACCATATTTACCTGCTGTAGCTGCTCTGAGTATTTTGCTGTTCCCTGAGAAAAAAAGTTAATGTTAATTGTCCTTTTAAGATCTTTAAGGTGATTAATTCACACGGCTGAGGTCTTTCTTTGGTTAACAAATTAAATTTGCCCTAAAATGGGAACACAGGTATATTACCATGAAAAAAAACTAAACCAGCTTCATATCAAGTCCACTTCTAGAAAAGGTTTTCTAACCAAAGGAAGACTATGCTGGCAGCTGTGTAATTGCAAAAGTAAACTTGGTCTGAAGAAATTAATCCTTAGATGGAGTTATAAGCATCCCTATTATGGAACAGTCTAATATTGTAAAAATAGGACATGTTATTATTATTCCATAAACTTTCCATTGATTGTCTTGCAGATTTTACATTTTTAATCTTTATAACTGTAAGAGGCAATTTGGAGGTGTTCGTTATGAACTGAAGGCTAGAGTTCCAGAGAAACCTTTTTTCTGAGAAGCAGTGGAACAAATAATAGTGCAAGAATACCTACAACAAAGTAATAAATAGTAGATAGCATGAAATTTTCAAAATTATGAATTGTAACCAGGCTTGTGCACTTGTGAGAACTGATAGCCATGACAGACTTTAAGTACAGATTTTGACGCTGTCTCACATAATATCCCAAAGACAAGCTAGTTATGATCTTCACAGAACTGCAGATAAGTGCAGAAGTACTTTAGCAGTCATACGCAAAATGGAGGTTTTGAGGAGAGAAATAATTGCTATATGAAAGGATGGATCAAGAGGGATTTCAGAGATCTGTGTTGGCTCTGCTACTGTTAAGAGTTTCATGTATTATTTTAATGATGGAGTGTGGCATCCATCCAGTAGGTTTTCTGGGGTTGCAATCTGGGAGGTCCTGACAACCATACTCTCTAGTTTTGTATGCTGAATTTCAAGAGAAATATGAATCATCTAGAAAATATGAAAAGCAGAAAATTAATTACACATTTGGATTGATCTAGTCTGGAGAGGAGATTGATATTAAGTTTCAAATGCACTTGGTTGGAAAAAACCCTTTTAAGTGGAAGACTAAAATTAAAGAATATGAAAACTGTATCATTGTAGGTCCTTAAGGAACATGGCAGGTAAAAACAAATCAGGGATAAAATTAGTATAGCTTGTGTTAGCCAAAGACTTCCAATGATCCTTTTTAAATGATTTTTTAAAAACAATAATTTTTTAAAAAAACATTTGGATGAAGAGTGACCATATCTTTTGCATATTTGTATATTTTGTGTATATATGTAAAGACATATTTGCCTTTTTTTTTTTTTAACTAGGACTTTACTCCAGAAAAATTCACAAATTCATAAATACTAGGAGTAATTTGTGAAGGACTTGGACAAAAACATGACTTCCACTGCAGTTGATGATCTGTCCTGTAGCATCACAGCTGAAAAGCTGATACACTCCCATGTCATGCAGGGGCATTATGGCTTCCACTTTGATTGTTATTGCCTCTTCTGAAAACTGCAGTTAAGCCACAGGGCCTAACTGCTCATGAATCCTACTGATCCAACAGCCATGCCTTGCATGTTTGTGTAAGATAAAGGATGCAGGCAGGATGCCACAGCCAGCTAGAAGAGGTCAGAGAGCACATGAGCATTCTTGCTGGACCACATGAACCCTGCATGTATATGAATAAAGCCGTCCTTAGCTGATTTACGTTTAGTTTTCAAAGTGTGTGCTTTGGCAGTCAAGATGGAACAGGAGTTATTAGAAAACATTGCTTCCATTGTCCTTTTCACAAAATATACTACAAGGTGCGGAGAAAACTGGACAACAACATTCTTTAAACTCACTATTTCTTCTCTCAATCCTTCTTGTAACATCCTGGGCTTAATGGGTTGGAAAGTGATGCAACGGCAAGATGTCAACACTCAGTCAAAATAGAAGAGCAGGGAACTTACTGCATCGATTTGGTCACACAGTTCAGGTGGTAAGCTCTGAGCAAATCTTGACCTCATTGGAGTAACTTGCAAACCTCTCCTTAATGAGGCCAAGAATTTATTCCCCTTAAGTGCAACTGCTTCAATATTTCATAAAGGAATTTCAGCTAAAGACACAAACTCTGTGTCACCTTGCAGCAACTGAACTGCTGCTTCTTATTGCTTATGTTACAAATGCAAATATTTTCAAATAAAGGCATAATATTACTACCACAAGAGATAGCATCAACAACAAGCATGGTCCCTTGCTGAAATAAACTGTTGTGAATCTATTGATATTGAAAACGTTGGTATCATTTTACTTTGCCTAGCTGAAAATGCTCATCATTACTGTGTGGGTGCAAAAGGAATTGCTTGTGTCAAAATTTCAGCTTAAGTGATCTTGACTGATTCATAAGGCTCCCTTCAGAAGGCAAAGGCAGGGACTGGGAGAAGGAAGATCTGCCCACTGTAAGTGAAGATCAGGTTTGAGGCCATCTGAAGAGCCTGAAGGTGTACCAATCCATGGGACCTGACTAGACTTATGTGCAGGTCCTGAGGGAGTGTGTGGATGAAGTTCCTAAGTCATTTTCCATCATATTTGAAAAGTCATGGCAGTCTGTTGAAGTTCCTACCGACTGGAAAAGAGGAAAAATAAGCCCCTTTTTCAAATGGGAAAGAAAGGAAAACCTGGGAAACTACAGGCCAGTCAATCTCACTTCTGTGCCTAGTAAGATCATGGAACAGATCCTCCTGAAGGCTTTGCTAAGGCACATGGAAAATGAGGAAGTGATTGGTGGCAACCAACATGGCTTCACCAAGGACAAATTACGCCTGGCAAATATTGTGACCTTTTAGAATGGAGTTACAGTGTCAGTGCATAGGAGAAGAGCAACGGGCATTATCTACCTGGACTTGTGCAAAGTGTTTGACACTGTCCCACTCGACATCCTGGTCTTTAAATTGGAGAGACATGGATATGATGGATGGACCACACAGTGGATAAGGAATTGACTGGATGATCAAACTCAAAAAGTTGCAGTCAATGGGTCAATGTCCAAGTGGAGACAAATGACAAGTGATGTTCCTCAGGGATTGGTACCTTGACCAATGCTGTTTGATATCTTTGTCAGTGACATGGACAGTGGGATTGAGTGCACCCTCAGCAAGTTTGCAGAGGTCAACACGAAAGAGGGAAGGGATGTCATCCAGTAGGACCTTGACAGGCTTGAGATCTAGGCCCATGCCAACCTCATGAAGTTCAACAAGACCAAGTGCAAGGTCCTGCATCTGGGTCAGGGCGATTCCAAGCACAAATACAGGCTGGGCAATGAGTAAATTGAGAGAAGCCCTGCAGAGAAAGACTTGCGGGTGCTGGGTGATGAAAAGCTCAACATGAGCTGACAATTGGTGAGTGCAGCCCAGAAAGCCAACAGTATCCTGGGCTGCACCAAAACAAGTGTGGCCAGTAGTTTGAGCGAGTTGATTCTGTCCCTCTATTCCACTCTGGTGAGACCTCACCAGGAGTACTGCACCCAGCTCTGGAGCCCCTAGTACAAGAAAGACATGGAGCTGTTGGAGCAGGTCCAGAGGAGGGTCACAAAGATGGCTGAAACACCTCTCCTATGAGGAAAGGCTGAGAGAGCTGAGGTTGTTCAGCCTGGAGACGAGAAGGCTCAGGGGAGACCTTATTCCAGTATCTGAAGCCTGCAAGAAGGCTGGAGGGGAAATTTTTGCAAGGGCCTGCAGTGATAGGATGAGGGGTAATGTGTTCAAACTGAAAGAGGATAGATTTAGATTGGAAATTAGAAGGAAATTCTTTACTCAGAGGATGCTGAGACACTGGAACAGGCTGCCCAGGGAGGTTGTGGATGCTCCATCCCTGGAGGTGTTCAAGGCCAGGTTGGATGAGGTCCTGGGCAGCCTGGTCTAGTGGGAGGTGTCCTTGCCATGGCAGGCGGAGTGGAACTAGATGATCTTGAAAGGTCCCTTCCAACCTAAACCATTCTATGATTTTATGAAGCGTTCAATAGCTTTGAAAGGCATCTCAGAAACAGAGGTCCTGGGTGGCCTAATCTAGTGGGAGGTGTCTCTGCTGTGACAGGGGAGTTGATCTTGAAAGGTCCCTTCCAACCTAAACCATTCTATGATTCTATGAAGTATAAAAGAAGGTGTTAAAATAAAACACTTTTAAGTGTTTTAATAACATTTGGATTGCAAAATTTGAATAACACGAGTTTTTGAAAAGCATAAAGAGAATTTCATCCTAACTTCACCTTTTCACCTGTGCTTATTTTTCACCGAGGCTGCAGTGCACAGAAACCACGCATATACCATTTGCACAGAGGATGGCACTGACTGCTCCATGACACATGCAGAAGAGAAGCATTGTGTGAAGGGCACTATCTACACTTGTTCCAGGATACTCACCCAGGGTATAAATGATGCATCTTCGAGGCAGAGGAGAGATGTCCCCAGATGGCTTTCAGGCCTAGGCAGATATGTGCAGTGCTGTCAAGTGCCCTCACAAAGCAGTGTCCCGTTTTTTTCTTCCCAAATTTCTGCCATCCTTTATCCTGTCCCAGATGTCCTTTCACAGCTGCCCAGTCCCACCTGATTCGTGTTTGTAATACTTCCAATTAAAAAATTAGTAATTAAAATGAAGCCCACTTTGTCCACTTGTCTCCCAGCCTTTACACTGCTCCATCTGCCCATTCCCAGTCCCCTTCTTGTTTTTGAAACACTCATTAGTATGTGATCTTGTCTTTGCCAGGATACCCCAGTGCCATCTGCTCCCTTCCTAGATGATCAGTTCCACCCAGATCACTGTTTACTCTACTGAAAAATCTGACACATTTCCTAAGCATTAGCTTTGGAGCATGCTATTGTAATTCTCTACCAAAGTCAACTCCTATCAGCCTCTTCCCACATTGTCAAGGCCATAGAAACAACATTGATCCTTGGATGATCTGCTGTATTCTCAGATCTGTGGAGCATTTGTGGCAACAGCGTATCAGTGTCCTTCGGGCTATACAACCACATGCTGTGCTATCATTTAAGGCATTTAGCTTCTCATGTGATGACCAAAGATTGAAGTAACACCTTTCCAAACTCAGTGTCCCTGTTGTGGAAAAACTTTATGTCTATCACAATCCTTCAAATGTAAGAGTACTAATTAGTTCATGTTATGCTGCTTAGAAGACTTTCCAAAACATATTTTTTCCTTCCAATTTTCCTCCAAGTCCTCCAAGTTGTTTTCAATCATGTTGTGTTTGCAAAGAGAAGCCGTAACCAGTGTAATGCTGAAAACTTCATTTGGGAAAATAGCAATAGTGTGTCACCTCTTTGTCAGAGAAAATATGCCGCAGAGGAGAAATATTCCAGCCTCCTTCCTGACATTTGAGCTGGGAACCCAGATGGGTGACTGCAACACTCATGCTGCTCTTCACTACAGCCCCCTTCCCTTGAGTGAAATGGGATGTGCTGTAATTTTCTGTGCCCACCTACCTTCCCAGGAATGATCTGGATTCGCTTCAGTAACTTGGGCTTAAAAAAATGCCTGGACATAATACTGATATCCAGGAGATTCATGCCCCAACATCTTCACAACACAGCAGTGAGTGAATGTCCTCCTATGGAGCTCACCATGGGCACCCTGCTCCATACAGGGCTGCACTAACCCTGCTTTAGATAGCAACTGGATCAGAGCAGGAAAAATCCAGAAGCATTGTAAACCTGGTTCTCTAGGTTTATACAGCCATACACTTAATACAGGGCAGTGGTTTTCAGTACTGAGCACCACAGAGTTTGCCCCTTTTAAGATCCAGCTCTGCAATATTGGAACAAGGTTTTGCTCCAAAAGGTGTAAAATGGGCTACTGAATTTGGGACAAATGAGTACAAACATCTACAAAGACTTTAAAAAAACCCCTAACCAGCTAAGTTTTACTTATATTTTTGTATGACTATTCTGGCTGTGAAATCTGTCACCGCAAAAGTGGCTGGTCTTTAAACTTGAAAATATGTTTGTTCTCCTCAGTGGAGGTACTCTTGATGGGATCAATCCTGCTCTGGTGGAGGGATTGGACTAGATGATCTTTTGAGGTCCCTTCCAATCCCTAACATTCTGTGATTCTGTGATCTGAGAGTGAGGTGGGGAAAGCATGTTCCCTTTGATTTGTACACATTCAAACAATCAATGCAGAAATATTTTCAGGAATTATGTCAACTCAAAAAGCAGATATTTTACTTGATACTTGAGCATCTTCAATACATCAGTGTTTTGATAATATACATAAGGTTGCTGATGCTATCTGTGAAGTGTAGTCATTATGTTTGTGTCACAGTTACAATTGCCTTTAGCATAAATGAAAGCTAGCATCTGAACTCAACGTTGTTCCCTCCTCTTCTCTAGCTGGACTACACATATGTACATTTCTTAGAAGGACTTTTTGAATCCTCCTTCATACGAATATGATTTCCTTGCTGTCCTCCTCCAAATTCATTGAAATTGATCTAAAAAGAAAGAAACAAGATAAAAATGATAAAATCAATTATGCTTTCAAAGCAAGAATTTACAGCCATCCTCCCCCATACAAATCAAAACCTCCCACTTTTTTTCCTCTAGTAATTTATTGTTCCTCATAAAAGAAATAGTTAGACTGTGGTGTGGCTGACACACTGGAGGGAAGGGATGCCATCCAGAGGGACCTTGACAGGCTGGAGATGTGGGCCCATGACAACCTTATGAAGTTCAACAAGACCAAGTGGAAGCTGCTGCACCTGGGTTGGGGCAATCCCAAGCACCAATATAGGCTGGGCAGTGACTGGCTTGGGAGCAGCCTTGAAGAAAAGGACTTGAGGGTATTGGTGGGCAAGAAGCTCAACATGAGCTGTCAGTTTACACTTGCAGCCCAGAAAGCCAATTGTATCCTGGACTGCATCAAGAGGAGCATGGCCAGCAGGTCGACCTCATAGCCTTTTATGAGGATATAACGAGGTGGATGGATGATGGCAGAGCGGTGGATGTGGTCTACCTTGACTTCAGTAAAGCCTTTGACAAGGTCTCCCACAGCATCCTCACAGCTAAACTGAGGAAGTGTGGACTGGACGAACGGGTAGTGAGGTGGACTACCAGCTGGCTGAAGGAAAGAAGCCAGAGAGTCGTGGTCAATGGGGCAGAGTCCAGTTGGAGGCCTGTAACCAGTGGAGTGCCCCAAGGGTCAGTACTGGGGCCAGTATTATTCAATATATTCATCAATGACTTAGATGAGGGAGTTGAGTGTACTATCAGCAAATTTGCTGATGACACCAAGCTGGGAGGAGTGGCTGACACACCAGAGGGCTGTGCTGCCATCCAGCGAGACCTGGACAGGCTGGAGAGTTGGGCGGGGAAAAATTTAATGAAATATAACAAGGGAAAGTGCAGAGTCCTGCATCTGGGCAGGAACAACCCCAGGTTCCAGTATAAATTGGGGAATGACCTATTAGAGAGCAGTGTAGGGGAAAGGGACCTGGGGGTCCTGGTGGACAGCAGGATGACCATGAGCCAGCACTGTGCCCTTGTGGCCAAGAAGGCCAATGGCATCCTGGGGTGTATTAGAAGGGGGGTGGTTAGTAGGTCGAGAGAGGTTCTCCTGCCCCTCTACTCTGCCCTGGTGAGACCTCATCTGGAATATTGTGTCCAGTTCTGGGCCCCTCAGTTCAAGAAGGACAGGGAACTGCTGGAGAGAGTCCAGCGTAGGGCTACAAAGATGATTAAGGGAGTGGAGCATCTCCCTTATGAGGAAAGGCTGAGGGAGCTGGGTCTCTTTAGCTTGCAGAAGAGGAGACTAAGGGGAGACCTCATTAATGTTTATAAATATATAAAGGGGGAGTGTCACGAAGATGGAGCCAGGCTCTTCTCGGTGACAAACAATGATAAGACAAGGGGTAACGGGTACAAACTGGAACACAGGAGGTTCCACTTAAATATGAGAAGAAACTTCTTCTCAGTGAGGGTAACAGGACACTGGAACAGGCTGCCCAGGGAGGTTGTGGAGTCTCCTTCTCTGGAGACATTCAAAACCCGTCTGGACATGTTCCTGTGTAACCTCATCTAGGTGATCCTGCTCCGGCAGGGGGATTGGACTAGATGATCTTTTGAGGTCCCTTCCAATCCCTGACATTCTGTGATTCTGTGATTCTGTGATTCTCCCCCTCTACTCCACTCTCGCGAGACACCACCTGGAGTACTGTGTCCAGTTCTGGAGCCCCTGTTACAAGAAAGACATGGATATGCTGGAACATGTCCAAAGGAGGGCCACAAGAATGATCAGAGGGCTGGAGCACCTCTCCTCTGAAGACAAACTGAAAGAGTTGGGGCTATTCAGTCTGGAGAAGAGAAGGCTCTGAGGACACCTTATTGTGGCCTTCCAGTATCTGAAGGGGGCCTACAAGAAAGCTGGGGAGGGACTTTTTAGGATATTGGGTAGTGGTAAGACTAGGGGGAATGGGTCAAAACAGATTTTGTACCTGAGAGAAACCCTCAGATATGAAAGAGCCTGAATTTCATCATTAACTGAGCCAAGCTGTTTGTTCATTGCCACAGCCCTTCAAGAGTTTTCTCTGCAACAAAAACTGTAGGAATGACATGGGCAGGTTGCAATACTGTTGTATCAGACTCATCACACAAACTCTTTCCCTTGCTTTCTCTTAGACTGCTGCAAAATTATGAGAAACCATAGCTGAACATGAAGTTGTAACCTACCTTTTCACTTATTTCCATGTTTAAAATGACTTTTGAAAAAGTTTGCAAAATGCTGCAAGGCTGACAGCTGCTCATAATGGGATAGGCGCTCTAGGAATGCGTTATGTCAAAATTTCACTGTGCTTCAACAGTGAGCCTTGTTTCCTTGCTGCCCTTGGCAAAACATAGGCAGTAAATTCTTTTTGTAATGTCCTTGCCTGCTGAGAGACTAGCATACTGTTCCTTGTTCCTGTTTTCAGATGCTCTTGAGGTTCAAATAAACAAGGTCACTTCAGGAGATAATGTCTCTTCAGGCAAGGTATGCTTTCTTTTCCAAACAGAACTTCCCACCTAATTCTCTAACAGAGAGAGAGAAAGTTAACATTTCAGCTTTACTGAGGATGCTACCTGAAGCACTTAAATTGCAAACAGATGTATGTATTACCATCTTTATAGGTAAGCAAGAATTAGTGTAACATGAAGGAGTATCTAAACTTGCCCTAATTGCTGAGAAACCTTAATGAATTTCTCTCATAAAGAAAACCAAACGAAACATATCACTCTTATGCACTGGCTTGGACAATAAATTTTCATCATAAATGTGACTGCAATTTTAGCATTACAGAAGTAAAAATCAGATACAAATGAACCCATCCTCAATGCATAGCTTCTCCAATATACTTTGAGCACATACATTCCATAGATAACCGGATTAAGGGCACATATAATATACACACATATTAGAAAAATTTTGTGGTTTTAAACCAAATATAAATTTAAAGGAGTGACTTGAGCACATAAGTAAAATTTCTGTACTGAAGTAAAACATTGGAATAAAAGTGTAACTCTGAGTGACCACATAAGTATGTCTGCATATTGGTATGTGAACTTGGCTCAGCAACTAATTCTTGTTCACTGACTTGTTTTTTTCTCACTTTGAATTCCGATAATTAATAACATGTGCCTATTATCTAGCTTACAGTAATATAACTTTATCTACCTCAGAGTTTCACTAATAAGGGACAGATTTCTACCATTCCTTTTTAGGTCTTCTAGGTGTTTACTACTGAATTGAGCTTCTTGATTTAGGTTGGTACCTTCTGGTACTATGCCTCCACAACATACATTTGGATCATGAACATTATGTAATGTCATCCAGTTCAGCCGCTTACCCTAACGATTTTTTATCCTCAGTCATTATTCCCTGTCACAACACACTTCACTTCTGCAAAATGTCACTGTGCTGTATATTCTCCTCAGTTGAACTGTAATTGGTAGCAAAGCTGCAAAACAAGAAAGTTCAGGTAGGAAGCCCTGGGTTATATCCCCAGATCAATGGTCACTCCTTCCTGTTCATCTGCACCAAGCTGTGCTATGCTTCTAGCATGCAATTTTCTGCAGTATAATTAGGTTTATTAGCCTGTTGCTATGAATAGTTTGGGATTTTGTGAATTTACTCTGCTAGACCAACTAAGCATCATCAGCAGCATACCATCATCATCATCACCATCATCACTTTCATTATGAATAATTTTACTCCATACGAGTTGAGGCAATTACTCTTGCATTAGACTTGGTCATAGTAGCTGATGTTAGCTGAGTCATATTTATTCATGGTTGTTGCCATGAATACTATGATTTCTGGGTTGTTCTGGAAACTGCAAGTTGGAACTTGCATCCTAGCACATCGCTTTGAAGGTGCTACTACCTGGAATTGTTACAGGACTAAAGGAAGAGGTAGGCTAGAATAAAAGTCACTAAAAGGTGATGTAGGACTTGCTTATATATATGAAGCAATTTCTAGCAATTGTTAGCTGCTTGACCTAGCCACTTCATATTCAGGTTAAATACCAGCACGACTGTTAAAACTTTAAGAGTTCACCTTCCCTGCTACAAGAGACTAAATTCTTTTTATTATTATTTTGCAGAGATTTATAGGTAATGATGCTGCATAAAAGGATCTTTTGAAGGAACATGAAGCTATACAATGTAACAGCATGGTTAATTACAAACCCTTTCTCTCATAATGCTGGTTCTATGTAATCTCTGCTAAACACAAATGATTAGTGTAAAGTAGTTTTGTTAGGGTGAAAAGAAGAGGAAGTGATGGAAGTAATTAAAAAAGGAGTGAATACTTTGGAAAAGACAGTGAACTGATCTTCAGAGGATATGAAGTACAATGAGAGAGGTAGTAACTGCAAAAAATCCTGAGGCACTTGCCCACTCCCCACTCTAGTGACTAACTGTACCACGATTTACATTGCAGCCTTGAACATGGAGGAAAAACTGAATTCATCACCTTCCCTGTCATAATCATCCTGTGGTGTTCCAAATCAAGGGAGGGAAGTGATTCATTGGGAAGCTGCTCAGTATGCTATGGGAGTACATAAATATCTCCCTTGACCACAAAGACACATTATTAAAATATATAAAAACATCAATAATCCAGATGTATTCCATAAAAGAAACATATATTTAGGGAATAATAAGTGTTTGACACACTCAGCTGATACTCAAACAGCAAACATCCCTTAAGTGCAATAGGGCACAGTGTTTGCAAGTGGACAGCATATTTTGCGGTAAACCCTTACAAATGCTTTTTAAAAGACTTCATGTTGAATGGTAAACTGATTTCCTTCCAGAAAAAGACCCAACAGACTCTTTCAATAAAGTTTTATTGGGCATATCTTCATGATATTTTTTAATTCCATATCCATCCAAGTGTATGTTTAACCCACTTGAAAATCCCTGGACTGAATATAGTGGAGACTGGAGCCTCTCTGCTCACGCACAGGTAATGCACAACAGGTTGATACTCCATCCTGTTGCCTTGTCACTGTTCCTTGGTCTCTCCCAGCAAGACCCTTTCTAGGATGGAAAGCCTCTATAACCACTACATGATGCAAGCAGACATCAGGATACAGTAAGTGCCTCTGATAATTTCACCAGATTCAGATGAGTCTTCAGTAAAAACACCTGTATAACATATGTGCTAAAGTCAGTATTGCTTCACAGAGCAGTGGTGCAAATCATACTCCTGAATGTGGGCCTCCTGAAAATAGAAATGAGAAGGATGTTTTTTTAATTTTATTTTTTTTTCTAAAGCTGTGTCTCCCAAACCCACATTTGGATTGCTGATAAGAGTTAACTCACAGTTAAAGGTTATGTATTTAAATATAGCAGTTTCTACTCATCTGAATTTGTGTTTATCTTGGCATGTGAGACAAAGCTGTTATTGTACGGTGGTTGTTTTCTAGGAAAGGAGTGGATGTTGATAATGCTGAGGACAAGCCTCCTCTGAAGTAACTACCTACCTGTCTGCCTGCCTGTCCTGTGGGAAACTAATTTATAGGCTTGTACTCTAGTAGATTTAAAAATATTTGTTCAGAGAAAGATAGTTATTATTCTACAAAAATATTAAAATGGATGCGAACATGTAGAATAAATATTCCTTTTCCTTAGCCTGAAGGTATAACTGGATAAAAATACATTGCTTGTGCTTGGGGAATGCAGAATCAGTACAAGGTTAAGTAAGGAGAGACAGACTCCAAAGAGGCAGAAGGAGGATGTTGGAAGCCTACACATGGTTTCACGCTCAGTTAATTGGTCTGAAGAAGGGTTATATTGTATCCTTTCAAAGTCACACGTTCTGCACTAATTGGATCTGTGCCCACATAAGGCCCATATTCCAATGCAATTTTATGTGCATTAGTGACAGACTAATCTTGAACAAAAGCTCGGCAATTTCTGGGAGAGTTGGTAAAAATATATATTATTAAAGTTGAATACTCATTTATTTTCACACTATGTGGGATGAACAGAAGAGAATACATAGTACAAATTACATTGTTAAGAGTCTGGCCATTCTTATCCACAGTGAAAACCTAAGGATAATAATCTGGAGGAGAGGTCTGAATATGTATGCGTGATATGCTTTGCTCGTATTGCAAGAAAAGAATCAGTATCAATGATGCTGTATTATATGCACCTCAGACACACTACTTGTGGGTGATGCTTAATGTCAGCTGTGATCATGTTTGGGGGTTTTTTTTCAGATTGTTCAAACATACATGATATGTAACTACCCTGCTTTTGAAGCAATAGGCTGCCACTAATTTAGTATATGAAGACTTTCCTAAGTGGAGAGATGTGAGTACACTAGATTGTGAAATTTTTTAGCAATCCTTTTTTAACACCACTCACGTATACTATTTATTAAGGCAATGTAAACATGCCTTTGTGTGAAGTAGTTCTCTCCCCTTTGAAAATATCAAGCATGATAGTCCTTATACATATATATATATATATATGTGACTGGGAAATAGTGCAGAGCAGCCAGCAAACTCACTCCCCATCTCTCTGCTCCTCTGTGCAGGCTCTCAGCAGTAGGATGCAAGCAATCAATACAACCAAGAATCTGTAGCTTAATGACTCACTGCTTGTTGCCACCATCATGCACACATCAGCTGTGAATCAAAACATTTTCACCTAGATTTTGTAGAGAGAGATTGAAGCAATTATCACAGAATCACAGAATCACAGAATGTCAGGGATTGGAAGGGACCTCAAAAGATCATCTAGTCCAATCCCCCTGCCGGAGCAGGATCACCTAGATGAGGTTACACAGGAACATGTCCAGACGGGTTTTGAATGTCTCCAGAGAAGGAGACTCCACAACCTCCCTGGGCAGCCCATTCCAGTGTCCTGTTACCCTCACTGAGAAGAAGTTTCTTCTCATATTTAAGTGGAACCTCCTGTGTTCCAGTTTGTACCCATTACCCCTTGTCTTATCGTTGTTTGTCACCGAGAAGAGCCTGGCTCCATCTTCGTGACACTCCCCCTTTATATATTTATAAACATTAATGAGGTCTCCCCTTAGTCTCCTCTTCTGCAAGCTAAAGAGACCCAGCTCCCTCAGCCTTTCCTCATAAGGGAGATGCTCCACTCCCTTAATCATCTT
>VYZX01030118.1:54438-83226 GCA_013401335.1 Brachypteracias leptosomus
CTTAGCAATTGTTTGAAGAGGTCAAAGTTGGCCCTGCTGAAGTCCAGGGTTGCAACTCTGCTTGCTATTTTGTTGCTGTTACATGAGATCCTGAACTCCACCATCTCATGGTCACTGCAACCAAGGCAGCCCTCAACCTTCACTGCTTCGACCAGACCCTCCTTGTTAGTGAGGATGAGATCCAGCAGCGCATCTCTCCTAGTCGGCTCCTCCACCATTTGCATGAGGAAGTTATCATCAATGCACTGGAGGAACCTCCTGGACTGTGGCTGGCTGGCTGAGTGGTCCTTCCAGCAAACATCAGGGAAGTTAAAATCTCCCACAACAACCAGGGCCTGTGACTGTGAGGCTGCTCTCAGCTGCCTGTAGAAGGCCTCATCAACTTCCTCACCCTGTAACCGACATGCTAAATTATAAATTATCAACTAAACTACATCCACAACCTAGCATATATATATCTAGCACATTACTTAGGGAAATTGACTCCTGAATGCCTTCTTGACAGGCCACAGCTGTACTGGTAGGTTCTTTAGTGATTATTCTCCAGACTACTGCAGGATAGTTTAGTTTCTTACTATTATGTGTAAGACCAAATGGCACAGAGGCAAACTCTGTGAGAGACCTGCCTATGCAGCAAGTTTCCATTGCTGCAGCAAGTTTCCATTGCTGCAGCAAGTTTCCATTGCTGCAGCAAGTGGTGACATTGCAACCATGTTAGGTATGGATGTGGTGTTAGCTAGGACAGCAAAAGCTCAATTAAGAATCAGGAACTTAGCAAAATCAGCAATTTAGTTGAAGTAGAGTGAGTCTAGCCTTAAATACGCATCCAAAGAAGACAAAGTCTCTAGAGCACTACCCCAGGTCTTTCCACAAACCTTGCTACAAGCACAGTCCTTGCACTCTGAGAGAAAATGGCTGGTTGGGGAACATGAAGGCCTAGTTTCTGTAAAGGTTTTGCAACAATCAAGTCAAAACCAACTAATTTTCAAAAAGACACATGGTGTTCTCAGGACAAAAGGGACAGAAATTACAGCATTTTATATATATTTAGGCTTCTGAACCACAGTGAAGCGCTAGTTAAAAGTAAACAGACAGGTTGACCAGAGGTAAAAAGTTAACACCAGTTTGGTCACCTGACCACCTCAGAGAGTCACTTAAGATAAAGAAGAAGTAGCAAAACCAAACAACAATTATCTGCCTCTTGTTTTGCCTCATCCGTGGTTGGAAGTGAAAGGAAGGTTGAGTTGAGAGGATGCTTATTTAATTATTTATTTAAAAGCACAAGGACTTTGTCACCAGATGCTTTGTGCTCCCTTTGTATTGACCTTTGTGTTCCCCGGCTTGGAATTGTTTATCCTCAGATGGAGAAAAGTCAATTTTCTTATTTTCTTATTTTAGTCTGTGTTGATCTTTCCCACAGAGACACAGGAGTTAGAAGTATTAAGAAACCATTCAAACAAGAAAACTTGCTTAATGAAAAGCAGAATCATGAAATAATCAGGTTCACATCCATTAAATAAAAATTTCTGTTTCTTATTAGTTTGATGCATTTGAACCCGACACCACCTCTTTGACTGTTGTGGTGAAATATTGTTGTCTTCCAGAGTGCAGAAGTTATTATCTGATCACATGTGTGATCATGGGTTCATCTTCCTTCCCATGCCAACTGTAAAGCCTGGCATTAAGAGCAGCATCATGTAGCTGGGGTTTCCAACAGACCCATATAAAGGATGGAAAGAGGCAAACTCCTGGTAAAAACAGAAAACTTGGCAGGCTTGCTTGAGATAATTGTTGTTTTCATGTTTTTTCTGGTCTAGCCTGAAGCAGGAAGAACAGAAACAAAACAAAAAAGAGCATAGCTACTCTATTTCCAGCCTAGTTTCATACTCTCAAGAAGTTTAGATCCATTTCAGAAATTTTTCAGAAAATTCAGGTTCTTATCTCTACAGCACCTTGGACACTTTTAAGGCTCATCCAGCAGAAGGATTCCTGTGTAATTCAGACTAGCTGCTGAAAGACCAGATCTGGAGAGATTTTGGAGCTCTCCATTCCCAATGAAAATATAGTTCAGGAACATTATGTAGACCTGAAGTTTTTATTTACCAGAAAAAGGAGACTGAGTATTATAACATCCTTTCTATTTGCATTACGCATAAATATTACTTAGGATTTGTGTATTAATATCTTCAAAACACTTTTTAAGCATTAGCTGATTTTCTTTTTTAGAGTACATAATTGAAAAAAATTCTGGCATGTTATCCAGCCTGCCTGTTACCTGAGAGGATTAGGCTGTACATGGACAGGCTGGAAAAACAAAACCAAGCAGGATTTGCCCTTCTAATAGGGTGTACATCTGACATGCTTAGGGAACCCATGTGTGATGTGCCTATGAGGAATCTTCAGCAAAAATAGGTCTCTAAAGTGGTGCTGTTGACTTATAAAGTAAGGCTGCAGTCCAGCAACAGTGGGATTGATGACTGTACTGCACAAGATGGAGGTCCCTGTTTACACAATACTACAGTTGTGATTATGTGGTTGCAGAATCAGGGTCCAAATACAATTGTAAAGGAGTTAGATTATAGCATGAATGGAAGATCGTGAATGCAAGACCTGTAGCTCTTAAAACAGGTTTGAAATAAAAGCCTTGTGATCTCACTCCATTTTCCAGGCTTGATATGTGGTAAAGTATAATACATAAAAAAAGGGAAAGGGTGGGCACTTTGACTTTTCTACTTTGACTTTTATGATAGAAATTTAATTGGAGGAAAATTCTTCCTTGTTCACAATAAAAAATTAGGCAAGTAGCTAAGCCACATAAACACTATGAAGGGCAAGTATATTGTTCATTAAAATCTTAAAAAATACCCCTATGTTCTTAAAAACTGCCTTCTGCTTGTTCTGGGCAGTGAAATTGCCTGCACCCATTGTGCAGAGAAAAGATGTGACTGCAGCAGGGTCAGACTCAATGTGTGGTAGCTGGTGGCTATGCTAGCCACCTCTGAAAGGCAATGGGGTGCTGACACCTGAGCCATTACTCTGAGGAGCTTTCTCAATAATCACAGAGGCTGGGGCTTTATCAGGGGACACCCTTACTCAGTGTCCAAGTTTAGTCATTCCAGGAATGCGTAACTTGGGTTTGGCACCTTATAGCAGTGTCAAATTCCTTGGGAAGGAGCTTGTTGAAGGGTAGCTCACCATATCCTCCTTCTCCCATTGGGGATGCTAAGGCTTGCTAACAATTCACATGGTCTTAACCAGCAAAGATGTTCAGTAAGTGACTGAGGTTTCCTGTACTGCTGTGTAAGTTTGTAGGTCTTCCTTGTGACATTGCCTTCAAGGCTGTCACCTAGCAGTAGATGCTTTTGTTCTGGATGTATAGAACCTGGGCATTCAATATTTTAAGACAGAATGTGCTATGCTTGTTGCCTCTTTCAGACTGCTGACCCAGTGCTCTTAACTTTCCTGCCAATGAAGGCATACAGCTTGTGAAATTATCTTCACTGCACATGAGAAAAAAAACCCCACAAAACACTTCTTGAAAATTAACAGAGGTGAAGCCAAAGCCATTTGGCATCAAACCTTGGCAAGCACCACTGGTCAGACATTACATTCTGTGAGTTCACAGTGTGGGACTAGAGCTGCAGAGCTCAAATGCTAGAAATATTAAACTGTGCTCCAATCACCACCACTGTACATGGTGATGGAGTAGAATAGTTAGTTCATGGCAAGGAAGGGTTGAAGTCTCTCCCCCAGCTTTGAAGAAGGACCACAGGGTAAATGCCTTGAGCAAAGGCTTTCTCAAATTAGCAGAATTTGGCCTTCTGTGGGAAATCAGTGGGATATGCAATGTGATGCTGCTGACTATTTCTAGGAAAATTAAAACAAGGAAGTTTATAGAAAAAGAGCTACAGATAAAAGAAAGGAATTCCTTCTAACATCAGCCAAATGATTTTTCTGTGAAAAATTCTATGTTGTGTAGAATTATCATTTTTAGGATAATGATTATAAAACCTGTCCCCTTTAACATTTGTTGTTTGGGGTTTTTTTCATTTGTGTCTGAGAATTCCTCAGCTGTGATTAAGCTTTACTCTTCAGAAGTGCACTTTTTAACTTTCTGTTCCATAAATTGTAGCTTGCTGATTTTCAGCTTTGCTTTTAAGCTCTCTCCTTGATTCTGCAAGTCTTGATGACAGTGATTTCTTTAGCTCTTGTCCATGCACATCACCAGACACTATGGCTTTTCCCATACTTCGCATGATTTGGACACATGCTTATATTTCCCCTGAATGTGGTCTTTCTTGAGTCAGTCACAAAATTCTTTGATTGAACTTATATTGGAAAAAAGCTATCTCCTGACTGTGTGCGCAAGTTTCACAATACCAGCACCTTGAATCAGAGGCCCACATTGTACTCGGGTGATAGCTGCAAAATAATGATGTATCCCATATACTTAACCTTTGAATGTTATGTTTGTGAGGGATTTGGAGACGTAGATCTTCTAAATCAATTTGTGTTGCTTGGTCGGTCTTCAAACATGTGGGAAAACTTACCTTAACAAAGAATCTGCTGAGTAAGAATGGGATTTTTTTCCCTTTACTTACTTCAGTCTTCCTGTCTTGTACAGTAAGGGAAGTAAGACCTGACTTATAAACATATTTCTTATTTCCAAAAGCTTTTTTGAATCCTCTGAAGCTGTTAACTCTAAGCAAGACTTCTTGGAATGTTTCATCCTGCTCAGATATTTTTTTCAGATTATAAGTGCATTTGCTGGTTTAAACACTTTCCAGATGCATATTAGAGTTACACAGAGCCTTTTAATGTGAGCTGTGCTGAAAAATGCCTATCATGCCATTTGAAATATGGTAACTATTTCTAAAACTAGTCTCAATTTTTAAAAACGTGTTTTGGAAACTTGATAAATAGTCATTCATGTGACTCAGAGGAGGTATAGTAAAAGATATAAAGCCAATGGATAGTGCATGTATCTTCAGCTACACACTCAAAAAATCAAGGGCCTGGAAAAAAACGATACAGCCATTTGCCATTTGTAGAGTGAGCGTACTTGTGGCCTTTTGCTTTCTTTTTTTTACAATATTACCAACTATTTGAGTCATGTGTGCAGGAGTGTGGTTTTGAGCTCTTCTAATGAGTCTGAGTATCCAAATAAAGTAGAATAATTTCATACTTCTTCTAAAGATACAGGTGAAAACTGGAGGTTCTTACCACAACACTGCACTGTCCTCTGAGGGTAGTAGGTTCAAAGTGGAAGAAGGTAGATTTCAACTAGAAATAAGAAGGAAATTCTTTACTATGAGGGTGGTGAGACACTGGAACAGGTTGCCCAGGGGCATTGTGGATGCTGCATCCCTGGCGGTGTTCAGGGCCAAATTGGATGGGGCCTTGAGCAACTTGGTCTAGTGGGAGGTGCCCCTGCCATGGCAGGGGAGGTGGAACTAGGTGATTTTGAGGTCCTTTCCAACCCAAACCATTCTATGATTCTTCTAGCCACCACCCCAACTCCCAGTATGGTCAGCTGTAGACCCATACTTTCCTTCTTTGCTTATACGTGTTAGTTAAGGGTATTTAATAGAGCCAATGCTACGTAGTGGAATTATCTTTCTGTATAAGTTTTGATGTAAGATGATGCATATTGGAAATAGGAAAATGCTGGGGAGTAGATTACCTTTGGGGTTTTTTTGTGGACTCACCCCTTTATAAAAATTCAGCTTTCAAGCTTTAATAGCCACGAAACAAATCAGTTTTCCTGAAAAAGGGCAGGGTAAGTCTGTGGCTTGCTTCTGTGGCTTGCTTCTGTATATATGCACCTGCATGGAGAAGCAGCAACCCCCTTTGGAAGAATTACAGATAGGAGATGGCTTCTCCTCTTTTAACCTTTGCACAACTCTGATGAGTTTTAGGACATTTTTCTAAAGATACAATAACTTCAGCAGTACAGCTACAGCTGGTTTTTGGTTTGTTTTTTTTTTTCTTCAAAAGTAGTTCAGTCCTCAACAAGCTGAGCTCTTCTGAAAGCACTGAGTTGTGTTCTTAATGCACAGAGGAGTACAGAACTACTTTGATGGCTGGCAGCCTTTCTGTGTCATTTAATATAGGCCTGATATTTTGGTCATAACTGAACCACTAATTAAAAGCAATGATAGCCTCCTGCCTTCTTGTCTGTTTGTTTGCTGGAAGTGAGAAGCAGATTCTGGCCTGTAGTATTCTTTTTTGTATTTCAGTTTGCCACTGCTCTTTCAGTTATGCACTGATGAGTCATGATGACTTACACTGGGCCTCTGTAAGTGCTTTCATACTCTCATTCTCCTCCTTATCTCGTCTCTCAGCAAATGTTGTTAGTATTCTGTCTCCTTACCTGACTAGGTAGCGCTGATCCTCTGGGAAGAGGGAAGGCTGGAACAGCTGACTAATTACCCTGAAAGTACATGGAGGGGAGAGCTGGGAACAACAGGATTGCTCACAAAATTAAAAGTTGCAAGTCACCAAGGTGGAAAAGGAAGAAGACAACATGAACAAGCCAGGGGTGAAGCCAGCAGTACCACTGTGCTGTTGTCCCCAACAGCCCCTTAGTCATGCTGCTCCAGGGCAGTGGTGTGACAGAGGCATAAGGGTACATCCCTCCTTTCATTCCTCTTCTTGTCCTACCTTTGGAAAAAATTAACCACATGGTGCTCTTAGTAATTTCAGCTAAAAGCCTGAGCATCCTACCTTTTTAATCAGTGGGAAAGACCAGAGATATGATGAGAAAGGATAGATCTGGTCTGAAAATATCTGTAATCTGTGGAGGAAGCAGAAAAATATGGGGAAGAGTCTCTTCAGGTTTATTCAAAAAGATATTTGTGTTATAATTCTTAATAGACCTGTGTCAAGTTGATAGCAGCACTGAGCAATTAGGAGACCTTTCTGTAAGAAAAATAGAGCTGAAGCTCAGACTGGATGGTTAAGTTACAAACTGGGGATGTAGGAAGTGGGTCCTCTACCCATTTTCAGAGGTAAAATTACTCAGCACCAAACTTTCAAAGATTTGAGGACAGTGCTTTGTACATAATCACTCTTTCTCTCTGACTTGCAAATCACAAACTGATCTGTTACGTGCATTTTCACAAGGTGGGGTGGGGGCAACAAATGTTTGTGAATTTTAGCTACGAGACATATTGGCTGGCTTCTGTGCACCATTTCTGCTATGTTTAGTCAACATGTTGGCTGCTTGTATATGTATATTTGTGTATGACTGCACTATATTTGTGTATCAACAGTGCTTGAGGGCTTCAGCAGCATATCCTTCTGTTTATTTTGGCCTTCTTGGAGATGGTATGATAAAATTGTGTTTTGGTATACAGTAATTTGTTGAGTTTATCTCAAAACTGAAGCTATGATGGGAAGCACAAATTGCTATACTGACCTCATGTGTAAAACATGAGTTTGGGCTCCTAGAATGATCAGGTTTCTTTCCAAGGGGGAGTAGGTTTCCTGGGAAGAACTGGTATTTTGGCTGTACTTAAGGAGAGACAAATGAACAACCTTCAGGATACAGTGGTACTATAAAGACATAAATACCTTGAGTCCCATTTTGCTTGCATTATGGTGCTGGAAATCAACTATTTGTGCTCTCAAGGTCTGTGCACAAGTGCAAGACAATCTTCTTAAAAGTATGGAATTTTCACTATCACAAGGAAACAGGATATTTTTGGGTTGTAGAATTTTAGAATCAATACAAAATTCCAGTGAAAATATACATTCAACAGGTTTCAGGTTTCTTCAATTAAAATACACGAAGGTATTGCTTTCCACCCAACCTGTCTCCTCAGTATGTTCTGAAAGGATCCACTTCTCTGTTCTTTGTATTGAGTCCATTAGCGAACCTTTGTATTCAATCCAACAATAAATAGACCCCATGTATATGAACATTTCCTTTCCTTTCCTTTCCTCTCCTCTCCCTTCCCTTTTCTTTCTGAAATTCAGAATAGCTTCACACATCTCAACCTGATGTTTTGCATGATGAACAGTTCAGCATTTCATTTTATTGTGAAAGTTTCACTGGTTCAATACAGCATTTTTTCCATTTTGGCTAACATATACTATTTCTGATTCTGCTTTATAAACTTCTGATACTGACTTCAGGTTGTATGATCAAGTTAAACTTCAGTAGAAAAAAAGCTTTTTTCATTGCTCTCAATATGAAAAAAAAACAGGTGAAACTAGTGTAAAAATGAGCTCTCAGGTGGAAAATAGAGCAATTACCCTAACTCTTTTTAATGTTATGAGAAAGTAGAATAACCCTCATAACCCTGATGCTGTGAAGTAACTGTGCAGACAGAATACTTTAGCCCAGGAGGAGAAGTTCACAGGGAAAAGAATTCAGTCGTCAAAATTCAGAGAATGCTATTGAATTTATGTTAGACCACAACAATGGAGATACTGAGATAGCCCAAAGTTCAAGTTAGATGATCACCACTCCCTGAGAGTTGTGAAAGGTGCTTTCTGTGTATGCATGTGTGTGCGCGCATGCAAAATTGTGCTGGCTTCATTGCAGCATGAAGTTTCGTGTTTGCTTTTTGTGAAGCATCCAGCCACCATTATTTTTTTTCATATTTTGTAAAGAAAACAAGGTGAAAAGAGAGGGACAGGGGTGTTTGTCCTGCTAGTGAAGAGAAGATCTGTGGGCCCAGGCTTTCTTGTGGAACTTCTCTTGTCCCAGGACCCTGGAAGGAGGAGGAAAGGTTGCTATCTGAAGACGGTGCTGGTGACCGAGGAAGGTGCTCAGGGACCTCTCCTCATGCATGCCAGTCCTAAAAAGAGAATGATTTAAAAATGTTTTTTAGTTCCTTGTTTTTCTCAGTGTATACTTATTGAGCAGTAGAGCAGTATCTGTTCTGCCCCCTAAACAAATTATTAAATGTATTTTGCAAAGGTCAGGAAAGAAAAGATTCTGATTTTTATGCACTTTGAGTTTAAATAGGATCTATTCCCCTTTTTGAGTGTCTACACACAAACCTTCTTGCTAATTTAACTGATTTACAAAAATATTTTTTATCATTTTTCTCCCTGCTTTTAAGAAAGGCAGTCAGTCTCAGAAAACCAATTACTTCTTAGAAACACTGCTCTGTAGTGCCATCTGCTTTCTTCATCACTCTAACTAAACATAAATCAGATTTTTACTACATATGTGTGGATATATACAAACGTTTTTTATTATTAGATAAAAATTTTAGCATAAAACATTTGAAGTAATGCAGCAAACTGGATCTATCTGTGCATTCCTAGCCATGCACTGCCCTTAACATCTGCTAGGCTCCATTTAAGTTATTATTGTCCATATGGTATGGCCGTGAAAGAATGAGAGATCTGTGACGTAACTGCCTGCAATAGCTGCTGATGCTTGCAAACTGTTCACTCAAGGAAAGCATGAGATAAGTGATTATTCAGAATTATGTTACCGAGAATAAGTGTCTTCGCTGAGCACTAGGTTAATTAATTTTCTAGTATATTAATTATGTAGCTTTGCCTGTGGTGCTCTGCTGCAACTCAGGTGCAAGCTGCCCCACAGTAGCAGGCAAAAAGAACTGAGCAAGGGAAGAAGTTAATTCTAAATGAGTGTAAAAATCTGCTTTTTGACATGGGGAAATATTGCAATTACAAACCTCTGATGTCAAACTATTGAATAAAGCTATTCTAGGACTGCAGCTTATGAATACATGAGAGTATAAGAGATGTTATATTAATTTCTGATATCCTAGAACATGTCCAGGTAATGACAGCAGGGACATCATCTTTCCTGTTAGCTCTTAGTTTCAGAATTTTTTACAGAATTCTCATGGCTAATAATTTACTATAAAAAAATAATTATTTACCTTTAAGTATATTCTTTTCTAAGTTCAGTGATGTGTCTTTCTCTCTTCTGTAGTTATTATATCTGGAGAGGAATACTGAAGCAAAGTCAGACTGTCAAAACCTTTTCCTAATTTGGGAAAGGGGCATGACAGTTTTAGCAGGCCAAGTCTCTCAAGTGCCAAGAAAAATTTTTGGTCAAAAGCAAAGAGAATTAAAGATCTCTTCACACTGGCACTGTTAGGCTACTAGAAAAAAGTATTTGCCCAGAGATTGTAGTTGTAGCTAGACAGAGTGGCACTCCCCACATAGGTCTTCTCTTTCCCTGTACCTACATATGATAGAACTGAATATTTTGAGCTTGGTTACTTTTTCTTTCCAGAAGGTTTTGACTTCATTCCAATGAAAAACACCAATGTTAGAAGAAGAGAGAAAAAGAAAACAACAATCCTCAAAAATGAAAAAATACCCTTCTTTTATTTTTTTCAAAATAGGTGAACAACTTAAGTTCCATTTCTACCTGGAAATGCAGAAGTTGGAAAAGTATGTGGATTACCTCCTTGAAAACATTTCTCAACTATATACCCTTGATATGACCTCCAGTTCATCTGTTTTTCAGCTAAATCATCCAGAACATCTCAGTCTTTTTTTTTGTATCTTTGAAATTTTTGCTCTTGTTGCACTCCTAATGGACTGAACAAAACTTTACTTCAGGTGAAATTTCAGAGCACTGATTAAATATAATGAAACTATAACCCTCTTTTTTTTTTCTTTTTTCTTCTTTTTAACAATCTCTCTATGGCACTGTCCACAGAAAGAGGACTAGGGCTTTCAGAGGTCCTATGGGTGCAAGGACACCCTTGAGCCTTCGGGACAGCAGCTTGAAGCTGCAGAGAAGGGCATGCCAGCCAGTGGAAAAAAGAAAGGAGCCCTAGAAGAAGGGTAGGCTTCCAGATTGACCTCTGCCTGCCACCCATGTCACTGTGCTGCAGCAGTGTTTGGCTTTCCAGAGGTCCAGAGTGACTTCGTGTGCAGTGGGAGCACATTGGGAGGGTTTTGGTGAGCTGGGCAATCTGGTGCAGCAGCTGATTATATAGGTCATATACCAAGGCACTGTTTACAATGGGTTTTCAACATCCTCCCTTTCATCCTGTTTATTATCCTTACTCTCCTGCAAAAAACCCTCCATGTGCTTGCTGGTAGGAGAGTAACCAAGCAGCACACAGCTCTGGCTGGTGTGGAGCATGCAGCTGCAAGGAAAGAGACAGCTGCCTGGAGATGGGACACCCAGGCTGCCAAAATTGTCTTTGGTCCATGCTATGTTATCTGGCACTGGCAGTGACACCTTCATGTTCTCTACCAGCAGCAGTTTCGATTTCCAGCTCCAGTGTCTCTGCCTGCATTGTGCCACGAGCCCGGGGATTTTTGCCTGGATGCCACAGCATCACATTGCTCTTGCCTTGGGCAAAATGTTCCTTCTTTAATGCTGTCTGTGGCTGTGAGCCTGGCAACTTACCTATGCCCCTCAGAGGAGTTGTGAAAAGTAATAATAAAAGTTAACTTCAGTATATTGAAGGTGAGAAGTATACATTTCAAACCAGCCTCCAGTTTTACATGCAGCAGCATGTCTGATAGCGTGTGAATATGGAGCATTTACAAAGGGAAAGGGAAAAAAGGCCTAAAATATATGCCCCTGAGCTCACTGGAATATACTGGTTTATTTTTCTAGCGGTAGCGGAACAGGATGTGTGGGAGTCTGAGATGGAGTAATTCAAAAGATTGGACAATATAAGTTATCATGTTGAAAAGATTTAACCAAAGCCCAGAAGCTCTTCCACTCCTGATGCTAGAGGCTAGCTTTCCTTTACAGCAAAATAAATTGATCTGACCTACATGTAACAGTTAATTTAAATATAAAATATGAAATATTTGAAAAATTGCTTGCTTTTCCCCTCTCACAATTCAAACCAGCTGGAAATAACCAACTCATTTATTATATGTTTCTATCTCTAGTTAGGGATTACTTAATGTTAAATATTTTATTAACCAGCAGAGCTAGCAAAATGCCTGCAGACAATTAGATAACATATCTGTCTAACAGCATTAATAGCTTACCATCCTTGTTTTTCCAAATGTTTTTTACAAATTGAAATAACTGATTTCCAAAACTTAAACTGAGGTATTATGTTTTGGACTAGTTTATTTTTGTTTTGTTTTTGTTATTCAAAAACTCAAGGAGTTGCGTTTTTGCAAGACTACAACATACCCTACTTGAACATGTTTTGTCTTGAATCAGATATGCAAGCATGCATGTAAAACTCCTATTTTAGCCAGTGATCACTTGCACAGTGGCCTGTGGTAATTTTGCAGGTACTTAGCAATGACCTTAATCATTTAAACATTCTGGTTATTGTTTGGGATAGTAGCCAGTAAACAGTGTAAAGTGCTGAACAAAGGAGAAGGGTTTTGTTGCTCTTGAGGAGCCTGAATTCAAGGCTAACAGACACAGAAAGTTGAGCAATGCCTCCGAAGACAAAGCAGTTTGCAGGAAACTGAACACAGTCCTGTTCTTGCAAGGCCTGTTACAGTCTGCATAGTTACTCCTGCTGGTTGCTGTCTTGCAGAGCTGATCAGAAATGGTACTTCCATCCCACAGGAATGTTGGCTATTTCAATCTCTAAGTAGTAGTAGTTCCTAAGGCTGAAGAATGCCTAAGGCTGAGGAGCTGAGAGGTTGCTTTGGGTTAAGAAAATGGAGTGGAGCTGTGGATGCCTCATACAAGCCAAAGAGAAGCTGTAGGGAACTGCCCCGTGCGAAGGAAGGAATGGACGAGAGGGCAGTGAGCATCCCAAATAAGCTAGAGCGATGTTTGGCCACTCCAAATATATATCTACATGCTTCATCTCAGACATTTAAAACTCTCAAATGCAGTGGGGTTTTATCACAGTCCTTGATGCAAGAAAGTAGTTTTCCCTAACAAAGGACAAGGTGAAAGTGTGCCTCTATCTCATCTCCCACAGAATGTGGCTGTTTTCTCAATGTGGCTGTTTTCTCAACAGGGCTCTGGGATGAACACACAGTGCAGAGCTGCCAGTCACCACTTCCTGCAAAGCAGTTTCAGCCAGAGCTATCAACAGAATAAGCTTTGTTCTACATCTCTCTGTCCACCTGTCTGCAAGCTCATTCTTCACTTGAGAGTTTTATAGATTTGGTATTTAAACAGGAAAAAGAAGGAAACCTAGCATTTAGTGAGGGACTCCAAGTAAGAGTCCCTGTGTCTGCATCTCCAGCCCTGAATTCCTGCATGCAGTGTGCAGAGTGTGGAGTAACATGTTAAGTGATAGTAAGCCTCTGAGCAGACTACAGCTAGCACTTGGGGGAGATTTAATTTATTGTTCAGTGGAATGGATGCTATTGTGCAGCGACAGCTGGTGCACTGAATGACATGCAGTGACTGCTTGACTGACTTACAACAATAATACCCAGAGAGGTTTGCACATCAGGCTGTCTCAGGGGAATGCAGAAAGGAGGCATCTGATGAAAGCAGAATCCACTGTCTTTGCTAGCTCAGGCCTGGTTCATCAGCCACTTGTTTCTGATGCTGAACCATGAGGTACATTTTGAAAAAGTGAAATGTCCTTGTGCTAGAGCGGAGCAAATTTTCCCTCTAGCTTTAATTCTCTTTTCTTCCGGTAGGTATATCTCCCTCTTCTCTCATTGATCGAACTACAGAACCAGTGAATGTGAAAAGGCAAAATTAGTTCATGCTTCAGACTGCAAGATGATCAGCTTATTTATGCTTGAAATTCCTCTCCACAGAGATATTTTTGCTACTTAAGTACTGGTATCTGGA
The DNA here is from genome assembly GCA_013401335.1 of Brachypteracias leptosomus. NCBI lineage: Eukaryota > Metazoa > Chordata > Aves > Coraciiformes > Brachypteraciidae > Brachypteracias > Brachypteracias leptosomus. The sequence continues at coordinate 68,138 of VYZX01030118.1, forward strand.
ATATTTGTGTTCATCTTATGTTCCAGAGGACATTATTGTTCTCTGAGCAAATTGTAAAAAGCTTAATCCTGATACATAACTATACTATATACCAGTGCAATGGCAGGACAAACCTGACATCTGCATAGACTCAGCTAAGTTTATTTCTAAATGGAGATAGCTAAGTCAGTGCAAAACTGCGAGTCTGGGCTGCAAGTTGCATTGCTTTTCTTCTATGAGGATGTGGATAGAGTACATGCAATATGTTTCCAAGCAAAAGTGCCTTAATTTTGCATAAATAGGCTTTACTTCTGTGCAGGTGAACAGGTATATATGTCTGATTTAGAGGTAACACAGTGGCTTGGGGTAGTGAACCTGATTGTAGCGTTCAGAAATGGACAAACAACTGGGCCCCTAAAGGCACTTGTGACAGCAAGTTAGGGATGGTCTTGTAAGGTCTTGGAGTCAGGAACTACAGCTGCAGTCAGGGTTGCACCTGAGTGACTAGCAATGTTGTTCCCATCTTTCAAGCGTATTAATCCATGGGGCTAAAACTGTTTGTGTGTTCTGATCTGCAATCAAGCAAATCCCATCCCTGATTCATGGCTCCAGGAGAAAGATAAAGGCTGGGGCTGTTGGACTGCAGCCAGTATAAGTGAATCTTGCAATCAGATTGATGCCAGTAGAAGGCACATGTGTGTGTTTGTAGCCTCGTACTACAGTCCTCCCTCTCTCCTGCCTGTTGAATGGTTGTGCCTTTTTGCTTCATGTAAGCTGTATTGAATTAAAAAAAAAATGAAGAATGGTCTGGAAAAGGCAACAGGCAGTGAGTTGAACAGTGAACACTGGCAAGCTTCATCTTTTGTTAACTTCAAGTAACTTCTGCGAACGGTATAGGGGGGCAGGGCAATCCAGAGCATCTAAACCAAGTGATCACATATTTGGTGGAAGCATTTGGTTGCAAATAATGTTAGATATTACCGAGGAGTTCATGTGAACACCGACCACCTTAGATGCCTTTGGGGACTGCAGGAGGGTTACCTCACTGTATGCTCTGGCTTAACATTTAGCAAAGTTTGAGATTTCAAACACCTGTTTTTCAAGCAGTGTTTTCATTTTTCAGTGTCAGAAGGATACTGTTTTGTTTCAGATGCTGCAAGACCTTGGCTCCTGACAGAAGCAGCACTTTGCTGCTTGCATATGCTCAGAAATGTTGTTGTATTCTTTTAAGTAGCCAAGGAAACCACCCTCAAAATGGGCAGGAATAATTCAGAATATCTCCCCTGTATCTGTTAGCACTTTGCTTGCCTAAAGAAAATTCTTCCCTATTTCATCTGCTTTGGACTTTCATTTTGCAAAACACAAAGGCATTGAATATGACTTTGTTACAAGACCTAGGAGAACTGACTGCATTTGCAGAAATTTGGTTCATTATGGAATCAACAATGCTAAAGAGTCAGTAAGGAAGAGCACAGGAACTTCATCATGACAAATGTAGTGATTTTACTTTCATTCATGGTAGTATAATCGGAAGCAAAATATGAAATATGTTAGTGAAAATGTTAATGCAAGTTAATCATTCAATGTTCTGCAAACATGTAATGACAGTTCATTTGACAAGGAGCTTTGAGCATTTGACTCATGCATAGATTTGTCCTGATGAACTGCAGTTCTTGGTAACATAATTTTCTGTCTATTCCAATTATTACTGGCAGAAAATGCTGAAGTTCCTGGACAATTATCTGTTTATTCCACATTTCTCATTACTTGTTTTTTTTTAAGTACATATTGAAATACTTCCAGGAGAGGTACATTTTCTGCCCAACTAAACCCCAGCATCACGCAAACATCTTAGAAAAACACTTTTAATAGACTTAGTTCTTCCATCTTCTTTTAAGTCTTTCAGAGGCAATATATAATAGAGCAGCATGATCAAAATGCAGTGAAATAATACTAGAGAAAGGTAAACAAATGTAAATGAACATCTAGCAGAAAATATATCAGATGACAGTGTGAGATGGGTTATATCATGATTTGTATTGCAGGTTACTGTCAGTTTGACAGATTATATATATCTACATATCTATGTCTCAGAGGTGTCTGTGGCTGCAGCATTTTGGTCTTATGTTCCATGAGATTGCTGGTTTGTAATGCCCCATCCACTTCCTTCCATCATTTACTCCTCATCACTTACCACTATCCTGGGGAGAAGACTTCATAGGACTGTGCCCCATGGTTTTTGTGATCACACCTACACTGTGTTTCTAGACTTTAGGCTTGTTTAATGTGATATACAAGGTAAGCAGGCTACCTACTTTGACTCTTGCTGAAGGCTTTTGAATCCTATGCTGAAGGGCTCAACTTGTAGGGAACTGGGGAAATCCAGGCTGGAAATATGATTGATAGTGGCTTTTATTGTTATCAAAAGGGAAGGGTGTTATTGACACAGAGCTCAGCTATGACAGCTAAGACAGGGCCTATGAAGTGCCTGCTGACTGGAAAAGGGGAAACATCACTCCCATTTTCAGAAAGGGAAAAAAAGAAGACCCAGAAAACTGCAGGCTGGTCAGTCTCACCTCTGTGTCTGGCAAGATCATGGAGCAGGTCCTTGTGAAGGACAATGAGGTGACTGCTGGCAACCAACATGGCTTCACCAAGGGTAAATTGTGCCTGACAAATCTGGTGGCCTTTTACGAGGGAATAACAGCATTGTTGGATAAGGGAAGGGCAACTGATGTCATCTACCTGGACTTGAGCAAAGCCTTCAATACTGTCCTGCACAACATCCTGGTCTCTAAATTGGAGAGACATGGATTTGATAGATGGACCACTTAGTGGACAAGGAATTGGCTGAATGGTCACACTCAAAGTGTCACTATCAATGGCTTGATGTCCAAATGGAAACCAGTAACAAGTGGTGTTCCTCAGGGCTCAGTACTGGGACTGGTTGTGTTTAACATCTTTGTCAGTGACATGGACAGTGGGATAGAGTGTAACCTCAGCAAGTTTGCAGATGACACTAAGCTGTGTGGAGTGGTCGACACGCTGGAGGGAAGGGATGCCATCCAGAGGAACCTTGACAGGCTTCACTGGTGAGCCCATGCCAACCTCATGAAGTTCAACAAAGCCAAGTGCAAGGTCCCGCACCTGGGTCCAGGCAACCCCAAGCACAAATACAGGCTGGGCAACGGGTGAATTGAGAGCAGCCCTGCGGAGAAAGACTTGGAGGTGCTGGTTGATGATAAGCTCAACATGAGCCACCAATGTGCCAGTGCAGCCCAGAAAGCCCCAAACATATCCTGGGCTGCATCAGAAGTGTGGCCATTAGATTGAGAGAGGTGATTCTGTCCCTCTACTCTGCTTTTGTGAGACTCCACCTGAAGTATTGCATCCAGCTCTGGAGCCCCAGCACAAGAATGACATGGACCTGTTAGAGCCAGAGGAGGGCTACAAAGATAATTAGAGAGCTGGAACACCTCTCCTACAAAGACAGGCTGAGAGAATTGGGCTTGTTCAGTCTACAGAAGTCTCAGGGGAGACCTTATTGCAGCCTTCCATTTTCTGAAGGAGGCCTACAAGAAGGCTGGAGGTAGACTTTTCACAAAGGCCTGCAGTGATGGGATGAGGGGTAATGGGTTCAAATGGAAAGAGGGTAGATTTAGATTGGAAATTAGAAGGAGATTCTTTACCCTGAGGGGGGTGAGACACTGGAATAGGTTGTCCAGGGAGCTTGTGGATGCTCTGTCCTTAGAGTTGTTCAAGACCAGGTTGGAGAAGGTCCTGGGCAGCTAGTCTAGTGGGAGGTGTCCTTGCCATGGCAAGGGGGTTGAAAGGTCCCTTCCAACCTAAACCATTCTATTATTCTATGGTTATATGATTCTGGATTTGGAAAGTTTAGTAGTTCACTACTCACATCATAAAAAAGAATTAGATGAGGAGGCTTCGGTGCAAAGAGGCAGATAAGTCTGTGAGATAAGCTTTTTCGTTATTTATGTATGTAGATATAGGTATTGCCTGTGGTGAATTGAGTTGCATCCTACTTTCTGAATGTAATTTTGCACTTATATCAGACCTTGGGATATGTGGAAGCATTTCTTCAAAGCTGGACAAGGACATTGGGACTGTTTATTGCCTCTAACTCTACCAGAGTATGGGTATACAGTTATAACAGGACAGTCTTTTAAAATAATCTGGAGCCTACTGCAATTTCCTAGCTATTCTGTGAAACAGTCCACTGTACCATTGCTGTTGGTTTCTTTCAGCTTCCTTGGTCTCTTTGTCACCGACAAACAGTTTCAGAAAATTAAATAATTCATCCATCTGAACTGAGTGTAAATAGTATGGAACAAATCAGCATCCAATGAGTATACACACACAAAAAGATATGTTTTAAAAGAACATTGCATTTTCTTAGCAATATTTTCTGCTTATTTTGTAGCTCAAGCACAAGATGTAGGTTAAGATTTGAGCTTTTCTGACATCTAGTGGCAGAACGTTGGTTACAGGAGGCATGGTCAGGGTTTTATTGCTAGGCTTTGCCTCTGGGATTAAGATAAATTTCTTCTGTGGGGATTCTTGTGGCTAAGGAGTACTCCAGTACTAATTTTCTTTGAATATTTGATTTAAAGAGAATAAGAAAATAAACCTTACATTTCTTCACCAATTTTTCTCAGCCTGCATGAAATTTTGGGGGTTTTGTTTGTTTGATTTTGTGTGTGGGGGTGTTTTTGTTGATTTGTTTTTGTTTTTTTTTTTCTCTGAGTAGCTAAAGTATATGCAAGGAGGGGTAACCACTCCGATCAAGAAAGTGAAGCGAAATCAGGAAAGAGAGGTTGCAAGCCTGTGAGATACTGAGAATCTGTAGATAATCCTGGGTTTGTAGTCCTCAGCACTACTCACATTGTATCCCGTAGGTTTCTTTAGGCTTCCCAGGTACCTCACTTGATATGTGAGATGTCACCTTTCAAAACCACTTAAAACTGGATACTCAAAGGGCTATACATACAAGTGCATCTGAAAAGCCAAACCTAATCTATCTCAAGAGAGACATCCAAATAAGTAGGAACTCCTGAATATGGGGTCTCCTTAGGTCTTTAAATACTGTTACGCTGTGATCCTAGACTGTTTTCTTGAGTGTTACAAATTTGGGAATGTGGTAAATGAAAGAACTAAAAACTAGCTTTTTCCACTTTGGCCTTGTATCCTGCCCCTGGTACAGTCTTCATCGGTTATGCCATAATACACCTCATGTCCTACAGACTAAAGGGACATTCCTATTGCCTCTTAATAGTCTTATTACACAGAAATATAAAAATATATGCAAGAAACTAGAAGGTGACATCTACATACAATCTTGCCTAACAGGGATAAAGAGAGAGAGAGAACTCTAAGGAAATGTGTAATTTGACAATATTCCTTAGAGCAGGAACTTATATAGTACAAGAAGTACCACTAAACTTTTTTTTCTTCGCCGTATTTACTGAATAGTTACTGTTTATCCATGAGAACCTTAGAGACTGAAACAATTAGGGCCTAGATACAGCTTTTCAAGTCAGATAGTGTGGTGTTCCTCATAAAAAAGGAATATCTTATGTTATAGTCCTCTGAAGGATGTAATGATGCTAATGTATTGGCTGATTCCTAATAGAAGCACTTGAATGACATATTTCAACATGACCTTCTACCATGGCATGACCAGCTGTCTGTTATTCCTTATCCCTAACATCTTAAGAAATTCAGGTCCCTGATGAACAATCTTGCTCTCCACAATGGCTGTGTCAGCATCTTTAAGGATTAAACCCTCTTAGTGTTGCTTCTTTCTAAGTAAGTGCCCTTCACAATTGGAGGCAAATGCTTTCCAAGGTCAGAAATCAAGCTATTTAGCTTAAAGAATAACAAATGATGGAGAAAAGTGAGTAGTCAGAAGGAAATCAAGTATCTTGACATGAAACTCAGAACAATACAGTATATTGTATTTTGTGTGTGCACTTTCTGTTGCCATTATTCTGAGGTTAAATCGCATGAAAAAAGCCTGATGTTGAGTATATAGAAAAGACAAGACCACTGCCGATATGTTTGTGTGTCTGAAAAATATATGTAGGAAAGGAAAGGACTTTTGTCCGATGAAAAACAATTGTGTCATTTGTTGTAGTACATCCTATGCTACAGTTGCTTGATATTTAGGGGTATAGGCTCCAGTGAAGTAATTAATTCCAAGTAGACATTTCAGGAGATCATATCAAAAAATTTACTACAGGTTGGTTAAAAATGAAGCAGTGCATGGGAGGGAGGGTCTCATCACCGATGACAAATCCCTGAGAATATTTGGTCCCTTCTACCAAAACCAAAATAGAAATGGTATCACATTAGTTATTTTATTTATTAGAACTTTCTTATTAATCTGAGTGCATTGTTATTTACATAAAAATCTTTCCTAATAATAATGCCAGCAGCAGAGCTTGAGTCTGTCTCAGATGGCTTCCAGAAAACATCAGTTCTCTTTCCCTGTTTCCAGAAGCTGTAACAGCTGCATCAGTGCTCTAGGAGGATCATTATTTCTCAGCTGATTATATCTCAACAGTTAGACTTTTTTCTCAGGCTACTTTCTAAAATATTGATGACTGAACAGTGCGTGATTCAGGTTCCCAGAAAAAAAAAATTGTGTACCCAGCAGTAATTTCATTTCTAGGTACTGCCAGGCACTACAGAACTGTTGTGGGAACATGAAGTCAGGAAACACAGTGTCTGCTCAGCACAGTATTTTCCAGCCACTTTACTTTCAGATCTCTTCATTCTTAGTCTCCAGTGTAGCTCAGCTATTTGACATCTCTATCCATACTTCCAGACATGTCTTTTTACAGCCTACAACATGTCCTTGTTTTGATTGACTGAAATGATCGATATTATGTTGATGTTTCAATGCTGAACATCCAGTTGAATGTTTTAAAAAATCTTGTCCTAGAGTAGATCTTAATTCCTTTTGCAGCCTTTATAAAAACAGAGAGTATTTAAAAATTATCCTTGTTCTAGTCAGATCTTACTTGAAATTGTAAAGTTGGCATGAATTCTGCTTTATTCTTTGCATTACAGAAGCAAATTTTTCCTAGCTGAAACTTGTTTTAACTATTTTTCACTCCTAAGGCACAGAAACCACACTGCAAAAGTGTCTATCATAGAACCTGTAATTAACTTTTTACATTCCTTTGCTGTTGATGTAGGCTTGACAACAAAATAATACTTGACAAATCATTTGGCGCCCTACTGCCTAAGTAAGGCTTTTTGGTAGGTAGCTGATAGAGACAGAGATCAAAGGCCCTCTTTAGCCAACTACTGTATACTTTTAATATAGGTTCATGTGAGTTAGATGAAAAAAGGGTTGATCTCCACACTGCCAGGTACTTTGACTGTGTAAGAGGAATCCAGAAGTAATATGGAGCTTTTGTGTAAGAATGTCTAGAAGGGAGAACACTAATTGCCATCAAGTCTGAAGAAGCACAAAGAGGACACTCTCTGAAATCAGCAAAGGAAGAGCTTGAGAGCTTTGTACAAGTTTTAGCTTATGTAGGAAACAGCTTGAAGTCCTAAGCAATTCATTATAACTTGTTCAAAAACTTTTCTGCTCACATTTTTTTTTCTGACATAAAACCTAGGAAATTAGATTAAATGGATATTTGTGTAGGAGATACTACTGGGAAGGACTATGTAGGGGGAAACAATTGAAATGAGCAGTTTAATTTTGATGTTCACCAGCACTTTCATGTTATGTTCAAAACTGAAACACTTAAAAAAAACCTGATAATGTTACATTTCTGATGTGGAGAAAAGAGAAATTGTCTAGCAGTACTGTGCATAGCTTTTCCAGGCAGAGCTGCAGCTGACAACTAGAGAGGCTGAGACATGGCAGTTTGGTCCTCCTTCGTAGATCCTGGTTAGCTTCAACAAGCTGTGAGTGACCTCATGGAAGAGGAATCACAAAATCTGAAAATATATTTACAGTTTGATTAAATATTAGAGCTTAACTTAGAAATAAACCCTCTGGACAGGCTCATTGTCATTATAGATATAAAAGACTCCCTCCCTCCCCTTGTTTCACTGGATCAAGGAGCTTTTTTGTCATCATGTATTCTAAATCCATTCAGTTGTTTCTTTTCCACCCACTTGAAGCTTTGCTCAGAACTACGAACATCAGCCTATGTTTCCTAGGGAAATACAGAGCAGAGGGTAGGCTTGGTACCATCTTTCAGTTGCATTAGTATTACTCTTTATGGGTTGCTCTAACCTCTGGCTACAACTTTGGCAGTAGAAAATCCAAGCAGGATTTAGTTCTTTGCCTCTATTCTTATTGTTAAGTAGTTTCAATGTGTCAATGATCTTCTTTTGTTAACCATTTAATCAAAGGAAAGAAAATGTGGGGAGCTGTACCTTTCCACAGCTCAAGCAAGACTCTTGGCAGAGTTGATGTTGCAGGCAATGTGATGCTACAGCTCAGGCACTAAGTGGTTCCTGTCAGGCTCTGGGATTCCAGGTGACTTCTGAGCTCATTCTACCCCTGGTGCAACTGTGAAGCCTTCCATGATGTTTGCATTGCTCTTTTTTCAGTAGATCTCCCTCCTGTCAAACTGCTTTTCCTATTTGGTATAGTATGTGAGTTAGTAGGACATTGTTAGCTTGTGGGTGTGGATTTAGCAAAGGTTATCCCTAAGCGCAGAAGCACAAGTTGCTGAGAGGTCATTGCACATAATGGTTGAATGTGCTACCCCTGCAGAGATGCAGAGAGACAGAGCATCTTCAGTTTCACTTGGGTCACCTCATCTTCCAGCTCCTGATAGGTTTGAACACTGGTGAAGGAAAAACTTCATGTAACAGTTCTGAAAGCCTTTTGAGTTCAAGGCTGTACTTAAAGAATTAGAAAAAAGTAGAACTAGCATGAAGTTCTGGCTCAGAGCTAACAGCAGACTCAGAGTTTGCAGCACTACCTGTGAACATTGCCCTAGGTTCCCAACAGTCACTCTTTCCACTTTACCTCTTCATATTGTTTTGATGTTTGGATAGAGGTACAGATGATTTACTGGTTCTACTGTAAGAGAAATATTTTGGGAGTTAGTTGTGTTTCTCCACTCCAAAACTAGTCAGCAGATGTGAACTATACAGATGACATTAATAGCTCCTTTTCACATGGGTCCTTGAGTTTTTAATATATTTTCTTTTAACAGATTCTGACTTTATCAAGTCTAGCCTTCTCCATTGATACAAAACTACTAATATATTTATGTTTACCGCTGTACATGTCACTGCATATGTAGGTTCTGTTAAGTTCATGATCTCTGTGTTGCCAGCTTTCTGTAGAGATCACATATAACACATTATTGCAGATGGTGGACTTAGTAGCAAATATCTTGTTCATGAGAAAAAGCTACCTGGTTGTCTCTCTTGATACGGGGTTTTGTGCCATAGCATATCACTCATTCTTTGGATAAAACTAGATGCATTTTTAAAAATACTTATCTGTGAAATGAGAATAAATATTGCTTTCCCACTTACTGTGGATAGAAACCTCAGTGTCATATAACTCCTGGAAAATTTAAGTTCTACCTGTAGGATTTTCTGTTGTCTTCAGAAACATTTTGTGGTTTTACAGCCTATCCAGAGATACAGCAGCATTTATAAATGAGAGTTCTGCTTATCTCAGTATGTGCTAAATCACAGGGAATTCTACTTAATTAAAAGGAATTCAAAGAGCCAAGCAATTGGTTTGCTGAGAGAGTTCAGACACAGTAGATGCAACACTTCACGAAGAAGATACCTTCATCAGCCTCGGTTTTCAGCATTTGTTATTCCTATGCAAATAGAGAGTATATCTCTTCATAAATTAGATAGCATTCTGCAGGTACAGGACACTCTGGAAAATAAAGGATCTAAACAGTTAAAAAACCACATCCTTCTAAAGATGGATCTCTAAGGTAGCTGTGATCACATTCAAAGAATATCTGCACTTCCTGACAAGATTTGACTATTACTGCGTGTGCTGTAAAGATACTTCAGAAGAGACCTTTTTAGTGGTGGTTGGTATATGTCTATCTTGCAGTAATACATTTCAGTGTATTATTACTGTCACTGTCAGGATCTAGGTGTCCTATTCATGTCCCTGGACTTTGTCTTTCTGGATTTTTTTAACATCTTTTCTAATTTTAAATATATCTTGATGAAATACAAATGCATTGTATGAAATCTTAAAAAAAAAAAATAAATCTCAAATATTTATTAACTAATGCTCACATATTTGTACAGCTGGGTACCTTGTTTTGCTTTTGGGTTAGTGAGACTTCAGTAACATCTCAAACAGCCAAATTTTAAGGTTTAGTCCTTTCATTGTTAGATTCTTTGCTGACCCAGGAGATTATTTAGCTTATTAGCTGCTGCTGTTCATTCTGCCCAGTACTGTGCTCAGAATGTTAAACTCACTTCATCAAGGGTATAAAAACATTTGTTGGGCTTATCTACCTGAACATCTGTATCACATTTTATGAAATCCTGAATAATCACCCATTTTTAAATTTTCTGTCTTTCACTTGTTCAAAATCTCACATTACAGAATAAGCTGACAGTTACCCCAACTTTGTATGTCCATACTTGTGTCTGCAGCATATCCTTTGCTGAGTGGGCAAGGGCAGCTAACTGCACATGCAAAAACTGCCTTCTGTGCATGAATATGGTATACACCCAGTTAAGAGTTTTCATGGTGGTGGTGTGAAAGTGAGCAAGTGTGATGTCTTGTGTTGAGGTAAGACCTCCTTGACAGCCAGTCTATGTCAGGACACTGGGGACACTAATCAGTCCTAATAGTTCTGCCCCCTTTCCCATGGGCAAGGGCCCAGCTGCATGGGGTGGTCCCTGGTGGAACATCCCCTCTCCAGGCTCCTGGGAGGCGTCTCCGTCTCCATCTCCTGAGGCCATCAGGGTTTTTATTTCTTGAGCCTGGAAGTGTTCATGGGACAATGGTGTTTCTAATTATGCTAGTCTGTGCAAGTTATGCTTTCTAGTTATACTGGTCTGGGGGATGGCCCTTGGCAGAGCGACAGTGTGTGGTGAGGGATGGCACGAGTGGGCGCTGCCGTGGAGACCCCCAAGGAGTTTCTCGAGCAGCTAGACAGGTGACGTCAGTTTGATGTTATTTCGCTTACACCCACAGGGTGTCAGCAGAGGACACAGCTCTATGGAGGCATATACTTCTGCTTGGGATGGAGCTGACTACAGAAGGTGTTTTGCAGTGAATTTTGCGTGATTTTGTCATTAAATGCTCCTTAGACTGCTTGACTTCAAGGCCATGGTCCGTTAAAATGATAGCCCAAGGCAGATTTCTGCTTCTAATCTTGGAAAGTCTCAAACTCAGCATCGGTGGCTGATTTAATTTTTTTTAATATTTTTTGTTTTAAGATGACTTCAGTTCTGCAGAGTTCTGTGCAGGGTGCCACTGGCAGGGATGTTCTTCTTTCCTTTGATTACCTGGTTGCTCAAGAATATGAAGTGGTTTTCTCACTTCAGACAAATGACAGAATAAATATGCTTTTGTGTGATTGTGCAATTCCTCTTCTAATAGATTATCAGTCTACTCACAGCATACATACTGATTACAAGCTGTCACATTGGAGAAGTCTACTCCTTTCCCTACTTACTTTATGGTTGGAAATGAAGCTCCTTTATTAAAGGAGTAGGTGAGGATTTATCCTTCCCTTGGGAGCTGCTTTTTAAAAATCTCTGTAAAAACAGTTAAAATGCTTCTTAATGTACTTAAGTGTAGAAGGTGACAGTGTGTTGCCACTAGTATGTGGATAGCACAGATGATTTGAACAGGCATTATAGCCTGAACGACCAGCTCAGCATGTCTGATTTAGGGATGTATGAAAGTGGCAATCAGGCAGCAGTTGCTTTGAAAATGCAGGTAGCATGCAATACTGTGTTGACCGAGTGGGAGCCAAAACCATTTATTTTATCAAACTAGTGGAGGCCTTAGGTTTTGTTCCCTAGTTAGATACCTTGGATTTTGGTTCCCTAGTTAGATATATAGACTTATTAGGCTAACGCTGTGATTCATACAGTCTTCAGCACCTTTGTTTTTGTTTTTATATGGCCACTACTTCACTCTTTTCTGTTCTTCAATCTGAAGAAATGTATATACTTTTTTTTTACCATTCAGTGCTCTAGGGCTTTGCAAATAAACTGTTAAAGGAATATTAAACCATTTTAAGAGGCAGAAGATGCAAACTTTTGAGGATCTTCTATAGCTAACGTCACCGCAAGCATGATGAGGAACTGAGATACTTGTTGCATCTGTGTGGAGCAGTATTTTTCATTTAACAGTATCTCAGTGTAGGTGTCTGCCATAATCATAGCAGTTGTATATTATAACCATAGCATCTACTGTATCATTTACCTTGCAGTAAACATTGGCGCAGCTTTCAGCAACATGTGGGACAGACAGGTAGGCAGGGAAAACACTCTGTTGTTCTAAATTCCCTGACAGTTTCTCAGTCTGGATAGGAAAACTGACAACGTGGCAGTCTATGTGAGACAGACTGGGTAATGTAGTTTGGGGAAAAATTATTATGATTAACCAGAATTATTATGTGAAAGTTCTTATATTCTGAACCTGCCACTTCTGTTGTGTTTTTAGCCTTTTCTCATTTGAAAAGGCAGATTAGGACAGAAGGTGTCACTATAGTAGTAGGAAAAGCAAGAAGAGTAACATTTACCTCTTTCTTACCACATTTTTTTTCACATTTTTCATCAAAGGAAAGGATTAAGGGCAGCATGATGCTTGTCCTAGTCTCCTGATTGTTGGTTTATCAGGAAGAGCTCAGCTTATGTCAGAATTTAGAAGCATAAAGAGGGTTTGGAAGACTTTAGCACTGAGAGATAAAAGATAAAAATTATTTTCCATGCAGACTAGCAAAGAGGCAGGAGAGATATTACTTTTTGGAAATACCCTTTTGTACTCTCTGATTTTTATTCAAACTTGAGAATTTTCAATGAAATTAAAGTGGAAACACTGGGAACCAATCATGTCTTTTAGCTTCTTTGTTTTGGACAGAGCACTTAAGTCTACTCGCCCCTAGCTTTGCAATGAGGCATATGAGTTAATGTTGTGATATTCAAACTTGCTGGGCTCCCTGGAGCTGCTCTGTTGTTAACACTTGACCAGTGAATCTCACTTTTAGACTCAGTCATTCCACTTTTAGTATCCATTGCATGGAAAATCAGTGTTTGGTAAATGACTGCTGCAAGGTATTGAATTCCACAGACTGCTGCTGAAAAGAGCATCTTCCTAAAAAGGGAATTCTGAAGTGGAATAGAGTATTTACTGAAATTGAGAGCAATCAGTAAACCCAGAAACTGACCAGATGAAACATTATATTTTAAAGAAGAGTTGAAATATAGCTAGATTTACTGCAATGCCTTGAGTATGTAAAAAGGGGAAGAAATCAAAAATATTTCTTCTATTAATTATTTGAGGTGAAAGGCCAGGTCTGTCAGTTTCTGAGTTTCAAAACATTCTCACCACAAGGAAAACCTTCAGGAGGGTTCCTCTTTTTCTGAAGTCCTGAGAGGAGGATAATGTGTGTTGATCAGATATGCTTCTTGTTGTTTTATAAAGCTACTGCTCTCTCCTGCTACTCCAGAGTGGGTGGCAGTCTCTTCCAGCATGGCATTTCTTGTGCTCCTAGGAGGTATGCTTCTGTGGGACTTGTTTTTGTTGGTATTATCCACATTTACAATGGCTTTTGTTTCTATCAGCCATCTTGAAGGGACAGATGAAATATTTTCCAGACTTTTGTTATTATAAAAAGAGCACAGAAAAACCTGAGAACCAAACTGAAGCTAGTGTCTTGATTTGGAATTTCAAAAGGCACTTAAATATGGACTTACATATCAATACTGCACTAGAAAATAAAACCCTTCCAAGTGCAAAGTGAAAGATATAAATGACCCTACAATTAAACCAATCAGTTGAAATGACAGTCAGCCTTTCTTAATATCCCCAAACCTTCCTTTACTAGAATATTTTCTCTTAGCAAATGTGCTGCTGTGCTGCTCAGAGGTATAGGAAAAAAAAAATTATAACCAGAGCTCCTTGAAATTGAGGGCACTGAAACCAGTTTAAAAGAAATAGAGAAACCTGGGATGTTGAATTCAAACGAGATCTGAACCAACCTGGATCACATCTTGAAGTTCAGAATAAACTCAGTTTGCCTTTTAAATGCTGTGTCTTCATGCTGCTGGCCAAGACACAGGCTGAACACTTGTAGGAGAGAGTGCTTTTGCACAACCTTGAGAATCTCTGAGAGCATTTAGTACTTGTTGCATTAAAAGATATTGGTTTTACAATTTACCTAGATGAGATAGATACAGGTTAATGACAAGTACCAGTTTCAAAAGTGATCTGAACAGGTATAGTTAATGTGGCATTATGTGTGAAATTTAAGTCACAATTTAAGTTGATTATGATGCTGTAAAGGGTCTCTGCAGCAAAGGAACAGACCTGGCTGCTCATTGGTGTCCAAATCATTTGTCTGTAGAATTCCTGATCACAGAGGCACATTGAGATGGAAAGATTAGGCTGCTGTAAATGCAATAGACCTATGTGTTTTAAATTAGACTAGATTAGCAATTAGATTAGAAATTGTTGGCGACAAACGCTAAACAAAATTTGTGGGTGCTATAGATCCATTTGTCTAAGGGAGCAAGGACTTCAACAGAAAATAACACAGTGCCATGTTTTTCTCAAATTTTAGCTTTCTGTATACTACTTTCCTTTTTAACTTTTGATGTTTATATATCCTTAAAGCCTAACTTTCCTTTTAATGGAGCTATGAACTTGGGTTTTAGCTATAATTTGTCAAGTCTTTAAGAGGAACTTGATTTTAATCCAGACATACCTTGTGGTTTCATAGTCAGGCAAGTTATTATATTACCTTCATTTTCTTCCTGAAGAAGATATTGCCTGTGGGCAATATCTGTTGTGTGCTTCAACAGACAGCCTAACACAGCCTGGGATACAAGTTGTCAGGAAAAAAAAAAAAAAGGGTGTTTTTTTAGAAGCAACAACAAAAAAG